>CM032233.1:27695000-27892500 GCA_019009955.1 Riptortus pedestris
CTAAATTGGTGTCTGTCATCTTATAAACTGCTGTCGTATAGGTGTTAAAATAGAGCATGAGATAAACAAGTGTTTCAAATTGTCAAGTTCGTTACTATTACATAGTTGACAGGAGGAAGTGAGCTCAAACTTGAAAAACGAGTTATTCAGGCTGTATCTTTGTATTTGTATCATTAATATTAACCAAGATATTTGGATTTTATAGTTTCCCGCTTCCAGTAAACCCCAACTCCTACTCATGTCATATTAATAATCAGCCGTTATATCATGAATCATTTCATTACAAGGTTTAATACCAAATATTGTTTTCATTAAACATTTAATTTGTGAAATATATGCTCCATTGAACTTATCTTAACAGAAATATATCCCCCTTCTTTTTTTTTCTTATTTTTGGATTACTAAAAGTTGACTGATTCAGATAAAAATTATTCTGATTCATTGTAAATTACAGCACAAGCTATAGTAAATATTTTCCAAATAAAACTAATATGTTATATTCTGTTATATTTCATTAATTGTTTTTATTTCCGGTCTAGAATATTTCTATCTATCTATTCAGCTCTGCAAGGTTGGTTGAACTGTTTGTTTACAATTCAGGCGCTTACCGTTGGGAGATTATTAAAATTAACTGAATCATTTCTCATTATCATTTGCATTTATTCACTTAATATTCATGATGGTGTTACCATTTTGTAGATTTATCTATTGTAAAACCACGAGGAAATCTGCTTAGTTTACGCAGCCCCTGCGTGACGTACTTTTGTAGTACTAGGGCAGTGAATCGTCATAACTTCTGTTATGTAGGCCAGCAGGATCGCTTTAAAGTTAATGTTTGGTGCGATAACTTCCAGAGAAGAATCCCCAATGCAAAAAGTCCTTCAAATGTCCATCGATCCTACGAATAAGATGAAAGATGACGAATATGAGGTTCCTTCAACACTATATATATATATATATGTATGTATACACGTGTGTGTGTGTTGTTAACGATGTAAACTCGATATTTAAACGTTTTATGTAATACAAAATTTTAACTTCGTCGGAGGGTTTAGAGGGGAATTTCTAAAATTTAAAACTCCGTTAGTATACGTCGGATCGAATAATTGTATAGAACCACTCTTATTATGAATGCAATTTTCTACAAATGTTGTTATATATACTTTGTAACTATCTTGATTATTAACCAAGATATTTTAGTGAAGTTAGTTATTTTAACCAAGATAATTTGCATTTTTTAGTTTTCAGCGAACAATTAACCCCCACTCCTACTCATTACCATATGATTGGGTCTCCAATCGGACGGGGAACCAACCTTGTAAACTATCAATTCTCTAAAATTGTCGTTATATACATATTTTTTCATACCTCAAATATTGTGCGAGTTATTCATACTTTCTTTTTTCCACCCTTCAGTAAGCTCCCACTTCTAATTATCGGATTTTTACTTAGAAATACTGAATATAGTGTGAGATGAGGTTCTACTCCGTCATTCCAGAATGTGGGAAATCTGCTTAGTTTACGCAGTTCCTGCTTCATTGGCCTTTTGTTCCATTATTGGGTTCTGTTTCATTGGGAGAAACCTCACAGTTGTCCTCACAAGGAGGACTACTTGAGAAGATACCAAAACAAACATCCATCGACGGATTTATTCAATAAAACTAAGATAGAGACAGGGCCCCCTAAGGGCTACTGGCGCCTGTGTGCAAAAAAGGATTTTGGAGCCCCTTAAGGCATTTTGAATTATCTTTTTTTTATGGTAGGTAGGTGCTTGAAATAAAGCAAAGAACTGAGCTTTAAAAGTCATATTTATTTGTAGACTAAAATATCAAAATGTAATATACAGAAATATTGTTTTTGGGCCCTTGGTTTTAGCGCCCCTAAAGGATGGCGCCCGTGTGCATTGCACACTTTGCACATATGGTAGCGGGGGCCCTGGATAGAGAATGCACCAATAGTAACATATAACAAGTACATTATAAATCACAACCAATTGCATGGTCCAGAAGATATAATTAAATAATAAAAGGAGGACAAATGTGAGGTTTCTACCCATGAAGTACCACCCAAAGATAAAACATAACGTCCGTGAATCAGGAGCTGCGTAAACTAAGCAGATTTCCCACATTCTGGAATGGCGGAGTAGAATCTCATCTCACTCTATATTCAGTATTTCAAAGTCAAAAATCCGATGATTAGAGGTGGGAGCTTGCTGAAGTTTGAGAAAAGAAAGTATGAATAACTCGCTTAATAGTTGAGTTATGAAAAAATATGAATATAACTACAATTTTAGAAAATTGATAGTTTAACAAGATTGGTTCTATAAATTTTTTTGACAGTCATAATCACATCGTGCCATCATTGGGTGCTGTTTCATTGGTAGAAACTTCACAGACGTCCTCAAAAGGAGACTACTTGAGAAGAACCCAAAACAAACATCCATCAATGTATTTATTAAAAAACTAAGATAGAGAATGCACCAATAGTAACTATTCAACAAACACATGATAAGTCAAAACAAATTGCATCGTCCAGAAAATATAATGAATAATAAGTGAGGACAAATGTGGGGTTTCTACCCACGAAATACCACTCAACAATAGAACTAAACGTCCGAGAATCAAGAGCTGCGTAAACTAACCAGATTTCACACTTTCTGGGATGACAGAGTAATATCATATCTCATCATATAATTCTCTATTTCTATGTAAAAATCCAATGATAAGAAGTGGGGGTTTACTGAAGGCTGGAATTAAGAAAGTATGAATAACCCGCTTAATATTTTACGAAAAAATGTATATAACAATTTCAGTTAACAATTAACAGCTTAACAAGATTTGTTCTATAACATGTTTCGATACGGCTCATAATAACAGAAGTATTATGAATTTTCAAATTCTCCTTCCCCGCGTTTCTTGCAAGACTTCAGCTATGAATTTTAGTGTTGGCTGAAAAGGTTAAATACGAATATGGTATAGAACTAATAATCATTTCCGAGTCGAGAAATAAAATCTTAATTGGCGACGTCATCACTCAACGTATTTACACATATCTCATCAAGTAATGATCTGTTGAAAACAGTATTTGGTATTTAATATTGAACGCATTATTATATACTCGCTCATTATTAAAGCGAGATTTCTTAATATCAGTGTTTACTGAAGGCTGAAAACTAAAGAATATTAGTTTAATATTCAAGAAAAAAAAATGCATATAAAGTCATTAATAGAACGTTAAATGCTCATATTGGTTGGTCCTATGCAATTTTTCGATCTGACGTATAAAAACCGAGATTTTTCGAATTTTCGGAATTCCCCCCTCTAAATCTCGCTCTATGTTGCCCGATTTCAGACGTAATTTATATATGTAATTTTGAATGGCCCCTTACAATCTGGGATATTTGAAGAAAATCGCCTTGTGAGTACAACCCCAATAAATAATTCCCCTCGAGGGAAATCTGCTAAAAATCTCGTCTTGGCCAGAACCTCAATAGGCGATTTCTGAGGGAAAAAACTGTTATCAGTAAAATAATAAAAAATAAAAAAAAAATGTAAAACAGCTAGGCAATCCATCACGTCAATTATCAGTATCTATATCTCCTGTCACGGTTCATCACTTTTCAGTCAGACCCTTATGAAAAATAAGAACCGTGCTTAGGGAGATTGAACATGTTTGTATAATTTAATGCAATTGCATGATGCTTTTTGGTAGAGGGATCAGTTAGAGTATTATAGAAAAACAAATATACTTATATCAGCCTATCGAAAACAATGCTTACAATTGTAAGAGCACTTCATTACTTCCTTTAGGTATTATCAGCTATAGAAGCTGTTTGAACAATAGAGTCTGTATGAAAAATTATCTCATACCAGATGTTAAGCTATTTGCAGAATTAGATGGAGTTTTTCACTTTGCTACCGTTAAGGGTGGAAGAGCTCAATTTAGCAGATTTCTGTTAGGGGAAACCTATAATTAACTTTATTCTCATAAGTCGATTTTAAATGTGTATATATATATATATATATATATATATATATATATATGTGTGTGTGTGTGTGTGTGTGTGTGTATGTGTGTGGTATATTTGTAGAATTAAAGCCTATTTTTTCATAGTTTCTTGAGCCATTATTGGTCAGAAAAAAACTATTTTGTTTTACTTTGTCAGCAAAATAATTTATTTGCCTCCCCTTATTTATTTATTTTTTCAGACCTATAGTGGTTCAACAAACTATAATTACACGTGTGTACGCACACACAAACACACGCCAGCATATATATTTAGCCCAATCACAGTAGCTGCTTTCTCAGGAGGGACTCTTAAAACTGTTTAAGTCACTTCGCCACGACATGCACTAATGAAAGTGCTAAAAGGTTGAAAAATTGGCCGTTGCCGGAGAATTAGAATCGGAGAGAGTGTTAATTGGAGTTGTATGAATATTGAAGCACATCTTTTTCTCACGCTTCGTAAAACATTCTGTGTTGTTTTATGTCTGTGGAAAGAGAGGAACATAGGCGGACCGTTATCTTATCTTCACTGCAGCTATTAAATGCAATTAAATGCATTTATACTCGTTAAATGTTAAAAATATAATTGATACCAATTTTAGTCTACTGGGACGAACCTTGTAAGAAAATAACAAGAATGCTACAGTTAATTTTATTAGTATATTCTTTCATAGCTCTCGTAAGAAATGGCGTATGTAATGTGATTCAAATACTAAAGAATATAGTTTTAAATTCTTCGTCGCCCATTTATTAGTTTCGTTATTATTTTAAATAATTTATAACATGGATTTATAATTTAATCGACATCATTCAGTATCAATCTAATTAGTGTTACAATTTTTGTGGCATGCTTTATAAAAACGAGACTTTGTCTACACGCTAAAGAGACTGTACCTGATCAATAAATGTTTGTTGTAATATATGATGGGTTTACTTCATAGTAAACCATTTTTCATTGTATTCAACTTGTGTATAAAAGAATCCTTCAGACATGAAGTGTTGCATTTTTAAAGGCGTGTTAAAGATTTCTTCTGAGATGAAAATCTTGATGAAGACAAGGCCTTTTCATTCATACTGATTCGCGTTAAAGAGTTTTATTCCCATAAATAATTTTCTAAATATTTAGTATTTAGGAGACAGAAATAATTAATCTTCTGAGTTAGTATTCTGGCAGGTGGAAGTGACTTCTAATGTATGTAGGATGAAAAAATTGTAGGCTACGCTTCCACTATAATAATTTATTGAAATGACAGAGCGCTTTCGATGCTGTGCATCATCGTCAGTGCCCTGTTGACACACAAAATAATAGTTACAATTTCTATTAAAATATGTTAGATACCATATTACAAAAAACTTAACTTTCTTTCAGTTAGCTTTAATTTCCTACCTGTACCCACTTAATTTAATAAAAAAAAATTGTTGATATATGAAATGTTTTATATGTTATTAAGTTCTACGTTATGTTTTATATGTTATTTAGTTCTAGAAAGATAAGTTTTTTGTTATATGGTATCTAACATATTTTAATAGAAATTGTAACTATTATTTTGTGTGTCAACAGGGCAGTGACCATGATACACAGCATCGAAAGCGCTTTGCCGTTTCAATAAATTATTATAGTGGAAGCGTAGCCAACAATTTTTTCATCCTACATACATTAGAAATAATTAAAAGGTTACCGTATACATCATGGTGAACATGGAAGGCTATACTGATGATGTAGTATGGATTTATTTTCTTGACGGACTTTTGTTTAATTTGTTATTTGCATGGAAGGCTTTATTATTTAGTTAGTTCTTACTAGTTTACTCCCATTTTTCGAGAAGATGATATTTGCAGTATTTCCATTTAGCTTGGTTTACAGAGTATGGACGTGGAGTGGTTCGTTTTATTTTTTTTTTTTCGCAGGGCCTGATGGAGGAAAATGCATGTCCTAGTTTTGAGAATGTCGTCTATCGGAGTTTTCAAATTAGCTTTATTCTGTTGAGCTTTTTTAACATGGTATAGGAACAAAGAGAGAGAGAGAGAGACAAACCCTTTCTCAATATTTTCTCATCGTAGGTCGGAGCGAATTCAACAAAAACGCAAAATGTTTATTAAGAAGATAGAGCAAAATTTTATTAAAGTGTATTATTACGAAATGACAATATGATTTATGAAATAATTAATTTGTTTGATCTTGTCTACAGGAGACTCTTGTTTCTCATGTTTTATCTTCACTGGGTGGAGAACAGTTACAGTTTGAATAATGGATTAGCCCTGACACCACCCATGGGCTTTATGACTTGGCAGCGATACAGATGTACAATAGATTGCGAAGACTTTCCAGATGAATGCATAAGGTATTTTTCTTTTTTTAAACAAGTTTATGGCGGAATTCATTATTATTTCGTACTATTTTTATCACTTTTTATGTTAGAGGACCAAATTATTGTATTTCCGAAATTCGGATCAAGGGCCCCTGAAATTCCATTCCTGAAGTTCCTGTCAAACAGGGATCATTGCAGAAAGACTTATCTTCAATTTTTATATTAAATTTACTGATGACAGAAAATGCTATTGTTGAAATTAAATATTATACTAAATGAAATTAAATGTTAAAGAAGAAATAATAACAAAGGAATCGAAATTGTCTAATTTAAATCCTGAATCCCTCTAGGATAAAATAGCAAATATCCGATACTTCAATAACACTGTACTAGACTATCATGAATTTTAGCAGATTTCCCTTAAGGGAAATCAGCTATTGAGGTTGTACTCATGACGCAATTTTCGAAAAATTTCTTCAAATGTCCATCGATCCTATCCAGGAGATGACGAAAATGAGGAACGTTCAAAATTTTATATATATTCACACACACATATATATATTTGACTGTTAACGCTCTAGCAGTTGCAATTTTTGTTTGATCGTTACCAAACTCGATATTTAATCCTTATATGTTAAAAGAAAGATCTAGTTCGTTAATGGCTGGAATCGGACAAGTGGATGGGGGGGGGTTGAGAGGGGGTTGATTTTTGTAAATTCAAACTACCTCCGTTATTATGTAAATAATTGTATAGAATCAATCTTATTGCAAATTAGATTTACTATAAATATTGTTCTATACATTTATTCTATATCTTGAATATTAACCAAAATATTTGAATTTGCATTATGTGTGTGTTCGGCAGAAGTCGGCTATATTCGGGACTTTCCGCCGAAAGCTAGTTCGGCCGTTTCCGTAACTGTTCGTCCCTCGTGAATTGGTTGAGAGATTCGTTACTACTACTGTTATTAGTAGGCAGATTTCTCTATTGTAAAACTTCACGTGGGAAATCTGCTTAGTTTACGCAGCCCCTGCGTGACGGACTTTTTAATCCTATAAATATAATCACTCTAACTAGATAGCATAATCCTTGTGGGACCTGGCTTTCTATTACCTCGTTGGGCCACTAGTTGCAGTTAGCAGACACTCTAATTACGCGGCCCTAACCCGCTTAAGTCCTACTCCAGGATATAAATCCACTTCTACCTCTCTCTTTCTCGTTCTTCTAGGTTATAATGGGTTTACTTATCTTCAGAAGTTTTTTCTAGGGTCATTCTCGATAATCTTCTTTGCTTGAAGTGCATTTCCTGTGACTGCAATACTTTAAACAACATTAAACTGTCTTCGGCATTGCCACTAGGCCCGAAGTCAATGAAGAAGTGATAATGGTAACCATTATATTCATATCTCATCACAAGCGTCCTTGCCTTCTTCAAGTACTTCTCCGGACAATATTAGTCCTAGTGTCAGTTGTTATTCATAAAATTGGGAACACATCCGGATCATTCTGACATTTATCAGTAAATTGAAATATTAAACAAATTTTGAATTAACTGAATTTAATATCTACGGAGTGTTGCAGTTACAAGTTATTACTTAAGTCAAAGTAACACGAGTTATCGGTGTCAATCGAGCTAGTACATGTTTACAATTATTCACTTAATTAATATGTCAGTGACGCAGAGGCTGCGTTAACTAAGCAGATTTTCCTCGCGAAGTTTAGTAATAGATAAATCTACATACTAGTAACACAACACCACCGTGAATAAATAAAAACGGAAATAAGAGATTTCATCCAATTTCAATAACCTGTCGACAGGAAGCGTTAGGTTAGAAATGTAAACAATCGGGTCTGCCCGCTTCACACCGGAATGAAAAACAATTACTGAAATATATCAGAATATAATATATTAATTTTATTGAGAACTATTTACTATACCTAGTACTGTAATTAATAATGAGTCGAAGTAATTGTTATCTCAATCAATCAAATTTTAGTAGTCCAAAACCTTAAGACGGGGGGGGGGGGGTCACCGGGACATATTTGCATGTATCTCGTATAATAAAGGTCTCTTGAATACAATTTTTGGTATTTAAACTTCGAATAATGTGATTTATTATGTAGCAGAGTATTGTTTATGTAACGTGAGTAGAAGTGGCGGTTTGCTGATGGCTAAAAACTGAAAAATGCAAATATCTCGGTTAATATTCAAGATAGAGAATAAATGTATATAACAATATTTATAGTAAATTTAATTACCAATAAGATTGATTCTATATCATTTTTCAATCCGACGTATAGTAACGGAGATATTTCTAATTTTCGCACATCCCCCCTCTAAACCGCCCCGCCCCCCACTGGTCCAATATCAGCCGTTAAGAAAAATGATCTTCCTTTTTTACCTAAAACGATTAAATACTGAGTTTGGTGACGATTAAACAAAAATTGCGACCACTAGAGTGTTAACAGACAAATTGTGTGTGTGTGTGTGTGTGTGTGTGTGTGGGTGTGTGTGTGTGTGTGTGTGTGTGTGTGTGTGTGTGTGTGTGTGTGTGTATATATATATATATATATATATATATATATATTTATATATATTGTTTAGAAATGTTTTGAAAATCGCATCATGAGTACGACCTCAACAGCTGATTTCTCTTAGGGGAAATCTGCTAAAATTATAACTTGGAAAATAATGTACAGATGATATTCCGTTCTGTCTCGGACGCCTTACTCAATGCTCAACAAAGAAATTGTACAGAAGATTTAATATTCAGATTCCAAGAAATAAATAAACACCATTTGAAGGTTGGCGACGTCCGAACAATAAATGAACGTTGTGCCGTATCAGTTTATCTTCATATATAGGCATGTCTTTCGCCATGAGAACAAATACCACATCAAGAAAAATAATGAAATTCATTCATACAGATAGAGCACGCATAATGCAGTTTGATTTAACTAGACTTTAGTAGTGTGGCGGCTTTCAAGGTTGAATTACCACTTAGTTTTCTGGAATGTTTTTCATAACTCTAGCAGTAATTTTGAGAGTAATGATACAGACTATTGTATCTATATAGATATTCCTATGTTTGCTGAAGACACCGAATGAAGTTTACATAAAACGAATTTATTTATTTATTTTGGAGCGTTCGCAGCGAGGCGATATTGCTCATCAAAAAATAACAAAAAAATAATAAAAAAAAAATAACGTATATAAACAAAATGCAAAACTGAAAATAGTAACAAGAAAAGATTAAACAATACAAACTAAGAACGCAAACAAATAACAAAACGCAACTAAATAACAGAACGTAACACAATAACAAAAACTCAACTAAATAACAGAACGCAGACAAATAAAAAAAAATCGTAACTGAATAACAGAACGCAACCAAATAAGAAAATGTAACCAAAGAGACAAAAAAAAATCACTAATAAACAAAACATTAAATTCAAAAACAAAAAAATCTTGTGAGGAAACTAGATAATTAAAGACTAATAAAAATACGTAAACTATTATATAATTTCAATGGTTGAAAACAAGACTAAAATCAAATAAATAATAATTATTGTGAATAAAATGAAGATTAATTTTTCTGATATCTAAAATATTTACAATTATATGCTCTCACTTTCTTTATCATACATACAAACACACACACACACACACGCTCATACGCACGCACATAAACACACGCACACTCCCACAAACACACACACACACACACACACACACACACACACACATACAGTAAAACAGTTTAGCTGGAGTTTAAAATATTTAATTTAAGAAGGATTAAAAGGGATTTTAAAATGTAATACTTTTAAATTTGTGAGTATATGTTAATGTCTTGCAAATGATGGAGTATTATGGGAATGTGTGGGCTACCTTCAGTAAGTAAGTCGTGTATGTCATGAGGGATCTTTAGATGGTCACGTCTTTTGCAGTCTGTTAGTAGGTGTTTTATTGTAAGCGGAGCATTACACACATTGCAGTTAGGCATTCTTTTCTTTTCAAATAGATAACCATGGGTTAGGAGAGAATGACCTATACGTAGTCTCGTAAGGACTACTTCGTCTCTCCGAGTAAATGCTTCAAAATTTATACATAAAACTTTTATTATTACTTTAAATTAGTTTTAACGTGTTATTAGTAAAACATTAAAAGAGAACGCTTTTACAGAAAATGAATCTCTTAACTCAATGTGTCTCTGAAGATGTCTTACAATAATTTAAATAAGCAGATAAATATATAGTTTATCTTAGAAGTTTTTAAAACTATTACATATATAAGTAGTTTATATATTGTTTTCAATGTCTGCCTGATGGAGAGGAGATGTTTGTTCTGGCCGAACTCGCCCCTGGCTCCATCCCAGTATATTCCCAGTTAACCTTCGACATATAACTATTAACAGGATGTTATGGGCTGTCGGGAGAAGGGCTTTCTCAATGTAATATTCACCTTTTAGCAGATCAGCTATTGAGGTCGTACTCATGACGCGATTTTTGAAAATAGTCTTCAAATGTCCATCGATCCTACCCAGGAGATGACGAAAATGAGGACCGTTCAAAATTATTATATATATACACACACACACATATATATATATATTTGTCTGTTAACACTCTAGCGGTCGCAATTTTTGTTTAATCGCCACCAAACTCGGTATTTAATCGTTTTATGTAAAAAAAAAGATCCAGTTCATTAACGGCTGAAATCGGACCAGTGGGAGGGGGGATTTTTTAAAATTCGAAATATCTCCGTTACTGTACGTCGGATCGAAAACTTGTATAGAACCAATCTTATTGCAAATTACATTTACTATAAATATTATTATATTTGAATATTAACCGAGATATTTGCATTTTTATTAAGTGTGTGTGCGGCTATTGCCGGAAGTTTCCGGATTAGTTCGGCCGTCTCTGTAACTGTTCGGCACTCGTGTAACCTAACCTTTCTCCGTTCTTGCCTTCTAAACTTTTACTTTGTGAGATATATGCAAATACGTTCTGTTGATGCCCCCCCCCGATATTCAAGATGGTGTTGTCTTACCGGTATGTAGATTTCTCTATTGTATAACTTCACGTGGGAAATCTGCTTAGTACACGCAGCCTCTGCATGACGGATTTTTTTCATTCTATTTTAAAAATAACCTCAATGATATTGCTTCAAAATAGTTTTTTAGTGATTGTTAGGGTCCGCTGATATTCAATACTTAGGCCCCAAATATGAAAAGATTTCGACTGGGGTATTAGACTTGTTATTTTTCATTGACAGGACAATTTGCATAATGTCGCTTCTATCCAGTGGACCAGCATCCCCTCGTTGAAGAGTAGTCACTCGACTGGTTCCTGTTTTAATTTATTTATCAGGTTAATATTACCTTGTCTGATAAAACTCACAGCCACTAAAAAAGAAAATGTAAATCAAGTCTTCAATATTACGACAGTCGAAAGCTGGAACGGGTGACCTATGTCTTCACAATGTTTGGTAATAACGTTTAGCAAATTTCCCCCTAACATGAATATTAACCAAGATTATTGCATTTTTTAATTTTCAGCCATCAGTAAACGCCCACATTTAGGTATCGCACTTTAAAAATACGCACAAAACGTCTTATTTCAAGCTCAATTACCAAACATTGTTTTCAAACGTTCTTTAATAGATGAGATACATGCAGACGACGTTATCAATTAAGATTTTAATTCTTTACTCGAAAGGTTTATTTGATCTATGCCGTGCTATTTACCAGTTTCATTCAACACTAAAGATCGTTTTTTTTTTTTTCGAATAATTCGTACTTTCTTGTTTTCAGCTTTCATTAACTCCTTCTTTTACTCATTGGATTTTTATTTAGAAATAGAGAATATATGATGAGATGATGTCAGTATTTCCTCGCACTAGCAGCGCAAATCTGCTTAGTTTATGCAGACCCCGAGCGAGGGAATTTTTTTTAAATGTGGCTGAAACGTTTGATAAAATGTAACCACTTATTTTTTGGACTGTTTTTTTTATTATTTGACTACTACTTTTTGGTAAGTAAATTATTAATGAAGATATAATGATATTCCAGTGATAAACTAATAAGAAAAATAGCTGATGCAATGGTGGATGGAGGCTACTTAAGAGCTGGGTATGAGTATTTAGTCATAGACGACTGTTGGCTAGAAAAGGAAAGGAACAACCTTGGATACTTGCAAGAAGATAGAAGCAGATTCCCTCACGGCATGGTCTCTCTCATTGAATACGTAAGTATAAAACTTATTAGCTCGACGCAAAGGATAACACTGATAAACAAAGAAAAAAACTTTTGGCGGATATCTTGGTATCCACACTTGTTTTAAGGCAATTCAGACCTGCTGATTAAAAATGTGCAAACCGTTTGTCTCTATCATCCACCGTTTTTGAGATATCGGACATTAACCATTTATATATGTTTTTAACGTTATATCAAGGCAAACAACTCGCAGACAAGTTACAGTAGAGCACATATTGCTGAATAGAGTACTAATTAACATAAACTATATTGTATCATCTAGTTTAAGGTATAATACACATACAAAATACTCAAAATAAAAGTATAACATAATGTTCCTTAATTTAAAGCTACTTTGGTTTAAATTTCTTGGCTGTAGACTTGCGTTTGAACTGAGCATTTGGAATGTGGCGCTGAAGCATCCTGCAATAGTCATCCTAGATTGCTCCACTCCATCGACCCTGATAGCATTACTCCATCAACGAGATGTTCTGATGAAAACGTTCGCCATGTTCATCACTGACGGAACCTACATTCTCGGGAAAGAAGTCGAGGAGATGAATCTTGAGGGACATTTTGCAACCCATAAAGCAGTACTCAGTAATGCACTTTTGCACAATATTTACATAGTCAGGAGGTTTTTAATAACCAAGGAAATTGGCTACAACAGACTTGAGAAAATTTGGCGTTGCATTAAAAAAAAAAAAACCTGACGTAATAGAGTAAAACAGTTTTCAGATTTGTAATCAGCATGAAAAACTGCATTAGCAAAAATAAACACTATGCCAGATATCTATATACTAAATAGTTTGATATATACTAAATATAAGTCCAGCCTACACTTAGGAATTTTTTAAAACTTTTTGGAGCCGCACTTTTCAAAATAATCAAAATCTAAATTTTGAGTTTTGGAAATTTTATTATTTAATTTTAAACTACTGTTTCTTACATGCCATATGAAAGACCACTCTTAACAGAGAAAAATGAGACCACTCCCACCTTTCTAGCACAATTAGAACATGGTCTAGAGCAATTTAAAGAAAGCATGTACGGCGTTATTGGGGAAATTCGGCGTTGCTTAAAGAAAACCTGATTCAGGTTTTTAATCAGCAAGAAAAACTGCATTAGAAGAAGTAAACATCATGCCAGATATCTATAGCTTGTTTATCAGTGTAATCAGTGAACTGCAAGGAAAGAATTTATCTGTTTCAAAGCTATTCATATAGTAATGGAGTTTTTTTATCAGTATCACTATGTCATGAAATGATTCAAGCGTTACTTAATACGAGAATACATAAAAAAACAGATTAAAACAAAATAATTCATGTTTTATGATATTAGATCATAACTAAGAAATACATAAACACTCCAAGGAGTGATATAAATACAAAATAAATATGAGCAGAAGAGACAACGTAACGAACAATCACACAGATATATATATATATATATATATATATATATATATATATATATATATATATATTATCTCATTTTTCAATGACCCTTCATATTAATTTATTTATTTAAGTGTGAGCCTTCTCGGTAAAAACCTCATTAAAAAAATACTTTTATTGAAAACATCATTTTGGACTAGACCCCGACACGTATCGAGCTTCTGATCCTTTTCAAAAAGTAAAAATCAAAATTCTAAACATTATTTACAATATATATATACATAAAATCTATTACAACATTAAACCTTTTTTATATATCATAGATATTAACTATTACTTACACTATTCTACTTAAAATCTATTCGTATCAAATTTATCTGACGAATAGGGCTATTCTTATTAGGTTACTTATATCTGAATTCTGAATAATATATTTTTATTTACATTGCATTTAAAGAAAAAAATGAGACAAATGCATGATGAAATGCTGCTGTTAATGTAGAAGAAATTATTAAAAGAAATGTATATATATATATATATATATATATATATATATATATATATATATATATATATATATTCTATAATTAAAAAATTAAAGGTTAATTGCATTTTTTGGCTTCAGTATAACCTTATTCTACTCGTGAGATTTACACATTAAGCTATTTAATAATTGAAAAGTTGCCCAGTTTCTTTTCAAGTCTGGTTTATGCAGGATTCTTACTTAAGGATAAGTAGACAATAGAATATACAAATGACGTCACCTGTGTGCCTGGGCGTATTGTTTTCCCGTAACGGCCAGGTAGGAGACTTATAGAATAGAAACTTTAGCTTTGAAGAATAAATGAAAATAAGTCCCTAGTAAATCCCACTCCACTGTTTGGCACACCGTGATTATTCTTATGATAATCATGGTCAGCATTTATTATAAACAAATATTATACATAATTTACATATTTCCTGTCAGAAACCAATCCGAGATTGTAAGCTTAGTTATATACATAATAATAAATTTGGGTAGGATGCAATTCCATCATTTCACAGGAAACAAGTTAACAGAATTAACTGTGTTAGGCTCCCAACAACTTCCGCCCAGCTTCAGCATTAACATTGCTTAACTTAAATTAATCATTTAAAATATTTAAAAACATATTTTCTAGTGATTAATATACCTCGTGTAGATAAATAACAGTGATACCTTAAAAATAAATTAATTTATATTCTAAAAGCAAGGTGAGGGAAAGAGATTGTAGCCATTCCTGCAAACTCAAATTATATTGAGTTTAAACGCATATTGTCTTTTGTTATAATGACATTACCAAGTAACGTTTAATAATTGAAAAGTTGCCCAGTTTCTTTTCAAGTCTGGTTTATGTAGGATTCTTGCTTAAGGATAAGTAGACAATAGAATATACAAATGACGTCACCTGTGCCAAGATAATGATCCACCGTCATTTTCGATGAAAAATCTGCTTTTTCACCCTTCTCCCGAATGGTGGATTTTTTTTGTACCTAGTAGTAATTTAAGTTTTTGGAGCTTCTTTAAAAATGGAACTTCCTTAATTCATATTGCATATTCTTTTCAGGTCCATTCAAAAGGCTTAAAATTTGGAATTTATGAGAATTATGGAAACAAAACCTGTGCTGGATATCCTGGTATAATTGACAATGTAAAACGGGACATTAATATGTTCGCCGAGTGGGGCATAGATTACATCAAAGTTGACGGGTGTTATTACAATGGATACAACTATCAGAAAGGTACAAGAAACTTGTTGACTATTTTCTGATTTCACAAGCACATTTTGGCTTTTGAATAATACATTTCTAGGTCTATTTAAAAATGGACTTATATATTTTCAATGTAAGTGGTTCATATTTTATTTCGGTTAATGTTTAAGGTAATTGCTCCTGTATTTGTTGGTTTGATCCATAGAAAGCCAGCAGCTTTCAAATATACTGTTATGAAGGAAGAATGATTTGATGACGAATCCAACAACTGAGTCCTACATTTAAGGGGGCAGAGGAATTGTCTATCGGTATACAATTTGACTGCGTTCGCAGCAATAGTCGGGTCGAAATGGAATTCAGCATACACATTCGCCCTGGATATTTTAGTTGTCGGTAGAGTTCCGGTCACCGGAAGCGATTTAAACTTATTAAGACCTAGAGGAGCCGCATATAAGTGGACGTAAAGAAATAAGCAGATTTCCTTTAATGGAAATCACCTATTGAGGTTGTACTCATGGCGTGATTTTGTATATATACTAGTTAAAGCACCGGCTTCGGTAAGGCATCTATGTGTACAACTACGCTCCCCGTCTGGGCGTATTGTTTTTGCAGTAAGGGTCAGGTAGGAGACTTATAGAATAGAAACCCTCTCCACTGTTTGACACAACGTGATTCAATCATTCTTATAATAATCATGGATAGCATTTATTATAATTAAATATTATCTATAATTTACATATTTCCTGTCAGATTAATACTAGCCCACATACGGAGTTTCGTCAAGGTCGGTTTAGTCTTTCGCGCCTTATAAAATTGTTGATTCCAGCTATAGTTTTAAGCATATATCTCATTTATTCTTCGATATATGACAAAAGTGTATCTATCAAAAGTTACTCTAAATAACAAAGTAAACAACTTTTTATATCTGTCAAAAAATCAATAGGAAACGAAATATCGCTGTTTTTAATTTCAGGTTTCCCTTATAGTCCCCACTCTAGTTCTTCACAGAGAATATTAGTATAGCCTATAGTCTAAGTTGGGTTAGTTGCAGCATACATATCAAGTTACATAAAATTCGGTTTAGTAGTTTGGACGTAAAAAGGTAACAATCAAACAGACACCAAAGAAACAAATTGCAGGTATCGAGTTTATGGCATGTGAAACGAAAAAGTACAGGGAGCTGACAATTTTATATACACTCAACCGCAAAAAAACCGGACACTTAGATTTAGTCTTATAATTTTGTTAAATACTTAATATATATGTATATTAATCTTTTTAATTAAAGTAATTGGTTAATCTATAGGTTATTTAAACAAAATCTGCCAAAAGTGTATAATTTTTATTGATTATTTACACAAAAATACAAAATAAAAAAAAAGAAAAAGACAAATTAACACATTAAAAAAAAAAAAATTATTCTTCATTTTTATTACAGTGAATGGTAGACTTCGCTACCCCAAGCGTTTCGGCAATGTAACGTAAGCTCCGGCCTTCCATCTAAGTTTGAAAGACCCATTATTCTGGACCGAAATAAAAATAAAACATTAATTAAAGAAAATGCTTGGTTAATAATTAAAGATGTTTAAATGTGCGAAAAACTACTTACAGTTTAGTATAGATCAACTTCACGACAAATAAATCTAATCTGAGTTTTATCTAATTGTTTACTAATCCTGAAGGGATTAGTTCAATGGACTTAGACTCTAAATTCTCTGTAATAACTAGAATACCCACATAAAGAAAATTGCTGAAAATTAGCTTTTAATACGACAAAAATGAAGTGTCCGGTTTTTTTTTTTTTTTTTTTTTTTTTGCGGTCGAGTGTATATATATATATATATATATATATATAAGCTCTGGCGGTCTCAATTTTTTATTGAACGTTACGAAATTCGATCGAAAGATCTCAAATTAACTAATGGCTTAAATCAGACCAGTAAGTGAGACGTCGCATCGACACCTTGTATAGAACTAATTTAATTGCAAGTGTAAGTTTCTAAAGATGTTGTTATATACACTTTTACCTATCTTGAACATTAACTGAGATTATAGCATTTCTTTGTTTTCAGCCTTCAGTAATCCCCTACTCCTACTCATGCCATATTAGCAATAAGCTGTTATGAACCACTATATTGGAATATTAAATACCATATATTGTTTTCAACTATATGACATTTACTTGACGAGATATATGAAAGTACGTTGAGCGTTCTGATCAGTTGAGGTGTTATTTTTTTACTCGAAAATGTTTATTTGATCTATACGATACTCAATATTTAACAGTTTCATTCAACATTAAAGTTCATAGCTGTTAATGGCTGAAATTGGGCCAGGAATTCGGGACCGGGGGGGGATCTGGAGGGGGAAATTTCAAAATATTCCCATTGTCAGGCGTCGTATCGGAAAATGTTGTAAAAACAATTGTTGAACTATTCATGCTCTACTATTTGTGTACTGTATATTTTTTGTAGCTCAAATATTACGAGAGTTATTCTTACTTTCATGTTATCAGACTTCAATAAACCCCCACGTTAACTGATCGGATTTTTACTTAGAAGTAGAAAATATAGTGTGAGATGAGATGAATAGAGTTTCATAGCGGCACGTGGGAAATCTGCTTAGTTTATGCTCCCAACGAACAGACGCAAAGTAAGCAAAGTCAACGTCCTTAAAGAAGACTAAAAATGCTCACCATTTAAAGAATTAGTTAAAAATGGTAATGAAATATGTAATATTCGGTATTTTAATTTAACCAATTTACGGCATAAACTCTTATTAAATCTTATACTTTATAAAAGACATATTCGCCAAAGGTTAAGTACACAATAGAGATCGTCAGTTACCAATGTACTGGAAAATAATTTTATCAAGGCAATAAGTGCGACAGGAAGTAGTCATATCAGTCATATCTTCAGGCGCTATTCATTGGTCTAATCAGCACTGTACTTTCCAATGTCTATTTATTATAAAGACAATGGAGTAGTCGTTGCTCTTAATGAGTGGGTTGCATTCACCGCTAAGGGAACTCAGCTATTGAGGTCGTACTTCTCTCACGATTTTCGAAAATTTCTTCAAATGAAAATCCACCCAAAAGATGACGAAAATGAGGTCCGTTCAAAATTATTATTTTTGAAAATGGCAATTTTTGTTTAATCGCCACCAAACTCGGTATTTAAACGTTTTATGAAAAAATAAAGATAAAGTTCGTTAACGGCTAAAATCGGACCAGTGGGAGGGGGGTTTAGAGTAGGAAAATTTCGAAAATTCTTAATAACTCCGTTGTTATGTGTCTGATCGAAAACTTGTATAGTCCCAATCTTATATCAAATGTAATGTTCTAATTTGTTGTTGTGTACGTTTTTTTTTTTTCACTATCTTCATTATTAACCGAGATATTTGCATTTTTTTAGATTTCGGCCTTCAGTAAACTCCTACTCATGTCATATTAACCATAAGCTGTTTTGTTATGAATCACTTTATTTGAAGCCTAAATACCAAATATTGTTCTCATTGAACTTTTACGTTTTGAGATAAACACAAATACGCGACGCACGCGGAAATCTGCTTAGTTAACGCAGCCCCTGCGTGAACGAATTTTTAACTCAAGTCTCGAGTTTACTGATCCCTTAGTATTACAATTCCAGATCAATATCCTTCATTTCCATTGCATTTCCTGTTTGATATGATGTATATATACCCGTATGTTTATTTATGTATTTTAGGATACGAAGATGTTAAAACTAGACTAAATTTAACCGGAAGACCAATTGTATACTCTTGCAGTTACCCAGCTTACGAAGATGAATTAAGCTACCCTGTAAGTAAACGAAGGAGTCCTAATGTGAATGGTCTTGTTTGATTGCAGAAATATGAACTAATTTTTTTTCTACTACTTTAGACTGACTTCGAAACCCTTGCTGAAAATTGCAATCTCTGGAGGAACTTTGAAGACATTGACGATTCTTGGGGAAGTGTGACGGGGATCCTGGATTATTTTGCACTGAAGCAGGAACATATTGCCAAGTATGCTGGGCCTGGACACTGGAATGACCCTGATATGGTAAAGAAGGAATTTTATTGACTCCGTAAATATAACATGTATAAAAGAATTGTTCAACCTTTGACAAATTTTACACGAGTCTTTGCATTAGCTAAAATCTTAGCTTTTGAAAATTTAGTATTTCTATAGTTTATGTTATTTTAAGAGCAATATTTGAAATGCAAGTTTTCGACAGAAAGGCTTTTCAGAGATTAAAACATGTTTAGACCCTAATATGTGTAATAGGCCTAGGTGTTCCTTATAAAGAGTTAATAATTGAAAATCCTAAGCTATTTTAAGGTTTTATTCATATTATGAAATAGGATTGGCTTGGTTTGAGTATAGTGGTGGCTCCAGAAGTTCACCTCCCCAGGCTACGCCACTCTGCCAGGGACATGGCAGATCAATTGATGTACATGGGCCTTCAACATTGAAATCCGGAAATTTATCTCTACATTGAAGCCAGGAACTGATTTAAAGCGGAGGTCAAAGCATGCATTCATGGAGGCTTAAATTATAATTACATTTAAATCTTATCTAATAGAAAGCTATTCTATCCAATGTTTTGCTGTAATTAGTAACCAAGTGACAGTGCTACTACGGCCACCCTCAAGAACATTATGGTGAATTGTTACAGTCTGTTCTCTCATACAAAATGTAGAAATGTATGTTTACGTTTTGAAATTCAAAAACTGATCCTACATATTTTAATTTAAACTTTTTTATAGATTATTATTCCAAAAAAGTGATTTGTCCTAAAAAAAAAACACACGATACAATGGTAGAAGAGTTATAAGATGGATATCAGTTTTCTATAGGATATCTAGGACAATTTGGTGTGTAAAAACTTTGCATTTAAAAAATAAAATATTAACGTTTCTATAACGCACTATCACTAAATTATACTTTGACCCCCATGAAGTAATTTATTAATATTTAATGACTGAAAATGCATTTAAATTACTTTGATTTCCATGAGCCTCCTAACAAAATTACAATTAGACTTAATTTATGCTCTAAATTGTACATATAATCTATGTTCGATAACCAACACGGAAAAGAAACCTTCCGGTGACTGATCACCATCCAGATTAGACAATTATTTATGAACATTTGGTTTGGAATGTATTTTTTCTCAATTTTTTTAAGCTCCTCATTGGAAATTACGGCTTGAGCTATGACCAAAGCAAAGTTCAGATGGCTCTCTGGGCTATTCTAGCGGCACCATTGCTGATGTCAACAGATTTAACAGCTATAAGACCAGAACACAAAGAAATTCTCCTGAACCCTGCTATCATTAAAGTCAATCAAGATCCCTTAGGAATTCAAGGGCTACGAGTTTTCAGGGTAAGTAATTTATTTGTTTTTTTCCACAAGTTTGTTCACCACAATTTTTAAGGGGCTACAATATATTAGTAAATTTGAAAAAAAAAAATTTCCTAAATTCTAAAAACTCGTTTTGTTAATTAGTTCATATTTGTTTAAAAAAAATAGAGCAATTAGTGATAACATAACGTTATTTTTATTTATTTTTTTTTAGAATAAAGGAATTGAAGTGTGGACGAGAAAAGTGATGCCGACTGCTGGAGATGAATATTCTTACGCGGTAGCTGTGTACAGCAGAAGAACAGATGGCATGAGAGTCCTTTTCTCCATTCCATTGCAAAGAATTGGACTAAATAATCCCCGGGGCTATGTTATTCAGGTAAAAATTATGACCTTTTTTTTTTTAATAATTCCAATTTTTAGTAGCTTCTTCCCACACTACATGTCTATGTAAGAAAAATTTGACCCAATGCCATTCACATATTAATAGATAAATACAGAATATGTTAAAAGAAATTACATATTTGTATCCCTTCATTTATTATTATTACTCTGCACGCTTCGCTGAAAAAAAAAAAGCCACTTCAGTGCCTAAAAAAAGTGAGTTTTTCTCGTATACTTTCTCATTACATCTAATTATTAGCAGATATCCCTTAAGGGAAATCAGCTATTGAGGTTGTCTTCATAACACGATTTCGAACAAATTCCATCAATCCAACCTAGTAGATGACAAAGATGAGGTTCGTTCAAGATTATATATATACATATATAATTGTGTTGATGTTTTCGACCAGGTTATATTTATATATGATGTTGTTATTCTTTTTGGAGTTTTGGTCAATGTTGATGAAAAAATCTTAGTTTATGCCGATATTTCGAGAATCTTTATTTTCTCTTCTTCAGGGCAAGACTAAAGATACTTAAAAACTATTACCCATAACTATTGCACTTAGGACTGGGGTTATAGTGTTATTCTATAACCCTAGTCCTAAGTGCAATAGTTTTTAAGTATCTTTAGTCTTGCCCTGAAGAAGAGAAAATAAAGATTCTCCAAATATCGGCATAAACTAAGATTTTTTCACCAACATTGACCAAAACTCCAAAAAGAATAACACCATATTATATATATATATATACGTGATACATGCAAATATGTTCTGTTGACCCCCCCTCCATCCTTAGTTTTTGGATTACTAAAATTTTAGTGATTGAAATAAAATTTATTCTGATTCATTATAAATTACAGTGGTAGATTTAGTAAATAGTTTTCAATAAAATTAATGTGTTATATTCTGATATATTTCAGTAATTGTTTTTCTTTCCGGTTGGCAAACGTTTGTATTTATTCACTTAATATTGACGGTGCTGTTGTGTTACCAGCATGTAGATTTATCTAGTGTTAAACTTCACGAGATTTAGATGTAGATTTATCTATTGTTAAACTTCACGAGCCCCTGCGTGACGGACTTTTATAAACCAGAAGAGTCATGATGTTATGCCATTAACATTTTTCTAGTCATTCTGCTAGTTTAAACAAGGTGATACAACCTGATCATTTGATCAGATCTCTCGGTTGTGTTCAATTATTGGTACGGAGCATTTCTGAAAAACATATAACAGAAATTAAAAAGTTAATCAAAAGCTTCATGTTCTAAACACGGATGTATTTAATACAGTGACCCAAAACTATTTCTCAGTTCATTTTATTTTTACTTTATTCCATACTTAATTAACTTATTCCTTTACAATAATAATACTATTGCTTATCAAATATTTCCGTCACTTTATTATTTGCTGAATAGATTCATAATTTCTTTGGATTTAACTCTCTAGAACAAGTAAAATAAATTTGACCACGGAAAACCCAACATCTTAGCGTTTCACCTTGTGACTTATTTAAAGTTACACTTACTGCTAATCATAATGGAAATTATAGTATTTTCAACTTTAATAGCATTTCGGTAGTAACTAACGTAATCCTCGAAATAATTACTTTTTCTTCTTTATCTTTTCCCGATACTATTTGAGCTGCAGTTATACTTAGTATTTTTCTGATTATGCAATCTCGGAAAATACCTCTAAGAAGAAATTACATGGAATTCTGTGGAAAAATTAACACTGGCATTTGCATTAATCATTGGGTGTATTGATTTATATATTTTTTCACGCCAGGAATATTTTTAAAATCAAAATTATCTACTTCTTCATTTCTTATTTATAAAATAGCTTTTTTCAAATAACCATGTATGATCATGAACAATGTTCGAATAAACTTTATCTATGAGTTCATCTTTACCGTTGGTAATATTACATGAATCATTCATTTACAATCAGTTGGGTAGTTAGACTTTAGCCGAAAATGTTTCTTCATCATTGTGTAGTATAACTCTCCCTGTTTTGTTGTACATCATCTGAATAATCATTACTTTTGAGTTATGCAGTTGCTGGAGCAAATGAGCAATCTGCTCATGCATGCATTAAAGATTCCATTAAATACTAATTATAATTTTCAGGACCTGTATGGACTTGAAGATTGGGCGGGTGTATATTTGCCCACGAGCAACCTTACTGTCCGAGTTAACCCAACAGGTAAGATACTATTTATCTATCTATATTATTTTAATGCATCTGTTAAAAAAAAACAGAAACATAAATACAGAATTTTATTGGTTTGTTTAAGAAAATTTACTTATTATTTGTGTATTTTATTAATTATTTTTTAATACTCAGTATAATAGAGTTTACAGCTGGTCGGAGTATCCTATTAATCCTTCAATTGAAAATTATTGTCCCTTTCTCCGCCGACGTATTTAGATATTTTGGAAAGTTTCTTCTTAAGGGTCGACAGCCGTGCCTCTAAGTCAAGTGGTAGAGTACTAGTATATACGTTTTATTACAAAACCAGTAATAAACGTTGTTAATAAGAGTTCTTTTGTATTGCAAAATTAAACATACACAAGTTTCACAGTTTATCACTGCACAATTTATTTCACAATGCACAATGCTCTTGGTTAACTATTACTACTCACAGTATTACACTGATAGTGTTACTGTTCTTCAGATTTCACAGTCCAATAATTCACTCACGGTCACTAAACTTCACATAAAACGACGGCACTGCACTGTCCTTTACTTCGCGGCACTGCACTGTCCTTTACTTCGCGGCACTGCGTAAGTAAAGTGTTACTTACAGTCACGGCACAACACTGTTCTTCTATTAAAAACACTTTACCGCATTGCACTAAGTCGCACTGTAGCGCTGAACATCCCTCGAAGACCGTCGAGCATCAACTGCACTGCGGTACTGGCAGGGTCTCTTATAAATGCCTGTAGAACTGACTAGGCAGGAAGGTCTAAACTAGAAGTTCCAGGAAGATACGGCCCCTAAATAGATTCGCTCGTTCCACTAGTCTTTGTTCCGCCTTTCACGCGCTCTCTCTTTGTGTATTCACCGACTCATCCAATTCTCGCATCAATATACATATATGCTGAATTACAGATAAAAATGTTAAAGTTTAAGATATGAAAAAGTGTTTATGATATTCTCGAAGCGAAAATGGGGCCTTTAATTTATGAAATGCCTATTTCATTGTGATTCGTTGAAACTCATATAATTAATCAGCAGCCTTTTTTAAGCTTAAAATGATTAATCATTCGATTAATTCCTTCATTTCGGAAACTATTTTCAAAGCTTTTAATATAAAACTCGGGGGGGGGGAGGGGGGTTATAGGCATACGAATGTTTTGTAAGTAGGCATGGAATATTGTGTGAAAGGTGTTTTAACATTTTAATTTAAACCACAATAGAGCAATTTATTTGTTAAAGTTCTTGAATTATACAAAATTACCATCATTAATGAGTTTCTTTATCATTCTTTTCATTCAAATTTATTTCCTAGATTTTGAAGTTCTTTTGTTGAAGTTCTAGGCGATTTTATTATTACAACACGAATGATACAAAGATGCCATAAGATAAATAAGAAATTCGTAATTCCTCATATTTTATATTAAGTGTTCTACGCCGATTAAAAAGATGAATAAAATAATTTCAGAAACATTATATAAAATTCAATCTCGTTTATGTTTATCGTAGGAAATTTTTCTATTAAATATATGTTTTTCAAATATCATTGTTTTACTAATGTACTGGTTATTGTTTTGTTACAGGAGTTGTTTTCGTGAAGGCCACCGCTTTATCTTAGATGAATGATATGAAGATTATAACTCAATTTCCATTTCAAAGGCTGCCATCTTATAATTAAAAATAACCTAGTGTAAATGTTTTCATCTTTGAGACCCATTTTTGAGAGGATGAGAATCATACAGATCTTAAGGATGAAAAATGTATGAATACAATATCGAATAAGAGAATGTAAACTTGTGGTGAAAAATGAATTATCAAGTCTGAAAATATGACACATTTGTAAATAAATATTGAATTTGCTTGGTTTGTTGTTTACATGTTCTCATTTTTAATCTAATACCTGCTATGCATATTCATATATCCAGACCACATCAGTGTGGTAGAAGGGTATTTACATATTATATAATACACGTACACAAATTAAAAAAATAAGTTTACATTTACAATTATACAACTACAATATACAAAATATACCATTATTTTTCATAACAGTCTAAATACCTTCTAAATTTAGCCTTTTTGGGAACACGTTAGTCTTAGCAGATATCTCTTAAGGGAAACCAACTATTGAGGATGTAGTGCATGACGCGATTTTCAACAATTTCTTGAAATGTCCATCAATCCAACCTAGGAGATGACAAAATAAAGTCAATCACGCAAGGGCTGCTTAACGTTAGCAAATTTCTCACGTGCTGGTATGTATCACTAGAGATCTCGACTCACCACATATTCTCTATTTCTAAGTAAAACGTCCGTCACGCAGGGGCTGCGTAAACTAAGCAGATTTCCCGCGTGAAGTTTAACAATAGATAAATCTGCATACCGATAAAACAACACCACCATGAATATTAAGTGAATAAATACAACAATCGATAATGAGAAACCTTCCGACGGGAAGCGGCTGAAATGGAAACAAATAGTTCTGCCAACTTCTTACAGGAAAGAAAAACAATTACTGTAATATATAATATAACGTATTAATTTGATTGAAAACTATTTACTATATCTAGTAGTTTATAATGAATCAGAATAATTTTTATCTCAATCAATCAAATTTAAGTAGTCCAGAAACTTAAGAAGGGGAGGGGTCACCAGAACATATTTGCATGTATCTCTTTTAATAAATTTCTCTTGAAAACAACATTTGGTATATAAGCTTCAAATGATGTGGTTTATTACATAACCGAGTATTGTTTATGTAACATGAGTAGAAGTGGGGGTTTGCTGAAGGCTGATAACTGAAAAATGCAAATAACTCGGTTAATACTCAAGATAGTGAATAAATGTTTATAACAATATTTATAGTACATTTCTTTTGCTATAAGATTAATTCTATACATTTTTTCGATCCGACGTATAGTAACGGAGATATTTCGAATTTTCATAAATCCCCCTCTAACCCCCCCCCCCGCTGGTCCAATTCAATATAAACTACCCAGGTACGTCACCTGGATAAATTAATTCAAATCCTTAATAATTTAAATCTATGTTTTACACCAGTAACAGATTGCACCAAGTAAAGTATACTGCCCTCCCTTCTCTTATCACAAACATTAATCCATGAGAAACGCCAGTCTGCCCTAAGGGCGATTTATGGCCCATTCCCTTTTATTTAATCAATCTTTAAGGACATTTAAACGTCGAAATGGGGCCTGAAATTCCTGGCTGGCTATGAGGAGAATATGCCCAAACAGGAGCTCTGCTCCTAGTCGGCAAGAACCTATGAGGGAACTTCATGCCATCTAGCGGCGGGTTCACCAGCTACTCAGCAACTACTTCAAACGCTCAATAGGGTGCGCTGTATTGATCCCTATCCCTTTTCTGTGCCTGCAAGCTTTTTTTTTATTTATTTCCAATATAAAATTAATCCAAGAAAACGCCAGTTTCTCTCAAAGGGAGATATATGTCCCATTCATTTTATCGTCCATTTAGAAAGACATTAACGTCGAAATGGAGCTTGAAATTCGTGGCTGGCTATTAGGAGAATATGCCCGAACAGGAGCTCTGCTCCTAGTCGGCGAGGCCGTAGGAGAGAACTCCATGCCATCTAGCGGCGGGTTCTCCAGTTACTCAGCAACTACTTTAAACGCCCAATAGGGTGCGCTGCATTGATCCCTGTCCCTATTCTGTGCCTACAGCTTCCAGGACGAAAAAGCCCTTCCTGCAGGGCCTGCGTAAACTAAGCAGATTTTCCACTTGCTAGAATATTGTAATGACCTCATCTCACCATCTATTCTCTATTTCTCCCGGATTAAGAAACCTATGCATACAGAAATTAAAATGTTAGCTGGACCTAAAACAAGTGGGTGTTTACAAAAGCCTTATACCAAAAAAATAAAATAAACTAAGTTATTATTCGACCACGAAAAAACGTGTGTAGAACGATAGATTTAGAAAAATCAAACAACATTGGTTATATAGAATTTTTCAATTAAGTTACAATGATAATATTTTATTTTTGAATGGTAAAGATGGGCAGGCTTTGTATAAGTATTTGTGTGTCTCACAATGATATCGAAAATTCCAGACTGACGAAAGCAATAATTAAATATTTTCTGTATTTGAACTTTGTAAATATATGAAACCATGAATGAATAGGCAGAACTCAACAGACGGACGACATATCCAAGGTGTGTATGCTTGTGAGTATTTTTTAGAAATTTTTTCTTTTATTGTTTAAAAAGTCGGTATCTGTATTAGCACTAGCTCCTCCATGATAATAACGTGTACAAACATTTCTAATGACGAACAGGAGTGGGGGTTATAAGGGAGGCCTGAAATTATAAATAGCGATAAAAGTTGTTTATTTTGTTATTCAGTGTAACTTTATTCTTCAAATCTAAATTTGTTTTCCATAAGTCACCCAACTGACCCTTACGGCAAAAAAATGAGCCCAGACGGGAAGTGCAGTTGTACACGTAGAAGCATTGCCAAAAACAAAATAGAATCTTTCCGCCTCAAATGATTTCCCGGGCGTAAAATTGTAACCTCTGTCTGTACATTGATTTTTTTCTCGAAATTTTATGATTACTTTTCGTTTCACACATCATTGACACCATAGCTGCATTTTGTTTCTTTGGTGTATGCTTGATTATTTGTTTGTTTGTTACCTTTTCACGCATAAACGGCTGAACCGAATTTTATGAAACTTGGTGTGTATTTAACTACTAAACCAACTTAGACTTTAGGCTATATTATTTTTCTCTGAGACGAACAGGAGTGGGGGTTATAGGGGAGGGCTGAAATTAAAAGTAGTTATATTTCGTTTCCTATTGGGTTTTTGGAGCATTGCACATAACAAAAGTTGTTTATTTTGTTATTTATGTGAATTAGCACTGAGGCCTTAATTATCATAAGCCATACCGACATTTCTAGGCAGGGGTTGTAAGAAAGGCATGAAATTAAAAATAGCGGTATTTCGTTTTCTATTGGCTTTACTGCAAATATGCACATGACACATGTTGTTTATTTTGTTATTTAAAGTAACTTATAACAAAGTATAAACGAGGTATACACTAAAAACTAGAGCGGGAGCCAACAATTTTGTTGGGCACTAATGATTGAACCGAACTTATCATAACTCGGTATGTGAATTAGCTTTAATTCTTCCATGATTGTAATGTTAAAAATTTTAGGTCCAAATGGGAGTGGGGGTTATGAGGGAAGCGAGATCAAAAAATTGCGATATTCCAAATCCCATTGTTTTTTCAACGATATTCTAAACAAATATAAAAATACCATCATTAGTCAGTCAACGATGATTTCCCGGACATCGCTGGGTACATTAACTAGAGTATATATACAAAATACATGCATTATAGATGATATTTAATTATAATAAATGCTATCCTTGATTATGGTTTGAATTATTAAAACGGCGAGTCAAAAAGTGTAGAGGGATAGGTCAGGAACACATTTTAATTTATTCTTTAACACTAAAATTTCTATTCTATTAGTCCAGAAAAGTTGCCCTTTAGGATTGGCTATTTCGGAAAAACATTACGCAGTTGAGTGAAGAGTAATTGTACACATTGAACTCTCGCTATAAAAATACCATCATTAGTCAGTCAACAATGATTTCCCGGGCATCGCCGGGTACCTTAGCTAGATTGTATATACAAAATACGTACATAATAGATGATATATAATTATAATAAATACTATCCATGATTATGATTTGAATTATTTACGGTGTGTCAAACAGTGGAGAGGAAATAGTTAGGGACGTATTTTCATTTCTTCTTCAAATCTAAAATTTGTTTTCTAAAAGTCCCTCAACTGAGTCTTACGGGAAAACAATGCGCCAAGATGGGAAGTACACGTAGAAGCATTGCCAAAAACAAAATAGAATCTTTCCGCCCCAAATGATTTCCCGAGCGAAGCCGGGTACTTTAGTTAGTACGAGTATATATATGTATCCAGGAGATGACGAAAATGAGGTCCGTTCAAAACTGTATATATGTTTTATATATATATATATATATATATATATATATATATATATATATATATACACACATACATACAACATATATACAGTTTTGAACGGACCTCATTTTCGTCATCTCCTGGGTAGGATCGATGGGCATTTGAAGTCTTGAGTACGACCTTAATAGGTGATTTCCCTTAAGGGAAATCTGCTAAAACCGATTCTTAGAAAAAGAGTTGACTGAAGCCTGAAACTGGAAAGCAGGAATAACTCGGTTATTATTTGAGTTACGAAGTAGCCTTAAGGGACATGAGCTAAAATGCTTAGAACAACAATTGTAGACCATTTACATATTGTAGACTAACAACATTGGTTCTATATCATTTTACTATCCGAGTCACAATAACGGTTTTTTTTTCAATTTTAAAATTTCCCCCTCTAACCCCCCCCCCTATTCTAGATCCAATTTCCGCCATTAACAAATACGATCTGTAGTGTTGACTGAAACGGTTAAATATCGAGTATCGATAGGATCAAATAAACATTTTCAAGTGAAAAACGTAAAATCTTAATCCATGACACCATCACACAACGAATTCGTATTTACCTCCCATAATAAAGGTCTCTTGAGAGCCATATTTGTTATTTAAGCTTTGAATAATATGGTCCATGATATATCAGCTTATTGTTAATATGAGATTAGTAGGAATGGGGCTAAATGCTGAAAATGAAAAAACTCGGTTAATATTCATGATTTCATGAGAAAATATGCATATAAAAACATTTATAAGTACTTAAATTTGCAGTAAGATTGGTTCTTAACAATTTGTTGACCCGACTTATAATAACGCAGATTTCAACTTTTCAAAATCCCTATAACCACCCCCACCCTCACTGGTCTCATTTCAGCAGTTAACGAACTTAATGACTCGGGTTTAGAGAAGAGCAAATTGAAAATTCCAAATATATCTGTTATTAATCGGATCGAAAATTTGTATATAACCTATCTTTCTAAAAATTTAATACTGTATAAATGTCGGTCTACACACTTACACTCTCGAGCATTTACCGAAATATTTGTATTATTTAATTTTTACTCTTCAGTAAACCCCCACTTTTAGTCATTGAGCGTTAACAATAGGGACATACATTATAAATCGTCTTATTACAAGCTTAATACCAAATATTCTTTTCAACGGAGCTTTACTGTGAGAGACACAAGCAAATAAGTTGTGCGATGACATCATCAGTTGAGATTTTACATTCTCTACTCAAAAATGTGTATTTGATAATACCATGCTCGACACTCAACAGTTTCATTCAACACTATTTAACCCCTACTTCTAATCTTTGGATTTTAGCAGATTTCCCTTAAGGGAAATCAGCTATTGAGGATGTACTCATGACGGAATTTTCGAAATTTTTCTTCAAATGTCCATCGATCCTACCTAGTAGATGACGAAAATGAGGTCCGTTCAAAACTGTATATATATATATATATATATATATATATTTGTCTGTTACCGCTCTAGTGGTCGCAATTTTTTTTTTATCGTTACCAAACTCGACATTTAGTCGTTTTATGTAAAAAGAAAGATCAAGTTCGTTAATGGCTGAAATCGGACCAGTGGGAGGGGGGGTTTAGAGGGGAGGATTTTCTAAAATTTGAAATATTTCCGTTACTATACGTCGGATCGTAAAATTGTATAGAATCAATCTTATTGCAAATTAAATTTACTATAAATATTGCTATATACATTTATTCTCTATCTTGCATATTAACCGAGATATTTGCAATTTTATGAAATCGGGGCGGATAACGGATGAGAGTGAGTTTCCCGCCAAAAGCTAGGTCGGCCCTTTTCTTAACTCTTCGGCTCTCGTGAAATTTCTCTATTGTAAAACTACACGTGGGAAATCTGCTTAGTTTACGCAGCCCCTGCGTGACGGACTTTTTTCTTAGAAATAGAAAATATATGGTGAGATGAGAGAAGTAGTATGCCATACCAGCACGTGGGAAATCTGCTTAGTTTACACTACCTCTCAGAGACGGACTTTCTATTTACTGGAATTTCTCAACAAGTGTTAAAAAAAAATAGATTTTGTCTACAATTTCAATTGTGTACATTGTTTTAAACTTCGTCGCTGGGAATCTATTTCAGTTGTCTTTTGCGGTATATCTCCTGCGGTGTCTATGTTGTGGTGGGCCACGATATTGTGTATGTAACAAAATACACCTATTTTGGCATCTTAATTTTCAAGAGAAGTACAATCATAAGTTTGTTAGTTCATTAATTTATTCATTAGTTAATCAGCAGTTTATGATATGTTTAATGGAATGTATTATGAATGAAAATATTACAGAGAGCTTCATTGTTGCTGGGCGTTGTTAAAAGATGCTTATCAAAGCCAAAAACGTCTACTTATTTAATCGAGGAACAGGTCTTCCAAGCTCCTTCATCATCAACGCCATTAATTAAAGACATCATTATTTCATCCACGGCCTCAACCAACTCAATCATATCTTCCCCATAACGATCACCCTAATAAATCATTATCAGCATTGTTTAAACCACAGCTAACGCCTCCATTATGTACCAACCACGCATTTCTACACTCAGCTGTTTCAGTGGAATACTGCCAATGAATAAATCATCGAATTCTAAGTTTAAGGCATAACCATAATTTAAGGCATAATAATAAGTTTAAGAATAGGGTGGTAACCTGTAGATTACCCGTCCCGATTAGCCGTAGTAGCCTAAAGTGGACGTAAATAATAACAAACATAAACCACAACTAACGCCTCCATTATGTACCAACCACGCTTTTCTACTCAGCTGTTTCAGTGGAATACTGCTTAATACATCATCGAATTCTAAGTTTACGCCTTGTTGCTGCAACCATTGTCTTCTATCACAAGCTATTTTTTTTGCAGAGTTTTGATCAGCTAAGGTATCCGGCTTCGCCCGGGAAATCATTTGAGGCTGAATGATGATGAATGATTTTTTGGCAAGGGTATACTATGCACAATATTTTCTTGACTCAGTGTTTAAGATTTATACCTGAGTACCTGACGTTATTGGGGATATGTTAATAATAAAAGTATTTGTTCTGTACTTAACGTTTCCCTATCGACAATATTTTTATATTACGCGTTTCCTGTGCATGTAGTTATTTTTTTTTTATAATAAAATCATAGAATATCATATTAACCATATAATTCATAGTCATATAAAGTATTCTGTGTTGCGAACCATGTATGAAAAAAAGTTAATTTCCCCAAAAGTAGTAGCCCAAAGCACAAGCTCTGGAAAGTATACTGTATATTCATAATAATATTTTTAAATTAAGTAACATAATAGTATTATGTTCAGTAAAGCATAACATATATTTTCGGAGCAGAGTTAATAAATTTCAGAAATTACTGGGTGTACCTCTCCAGAGTTTATTCTTTTAAATTATATACTTATGAGACTTAAACAAATTCACATTTATGAGAATGACACGACATTTCTAAAAGTATAAGCATTAAATCACATGTAAACATAAACCAATGTGTGGTCGGGAGGGGTGGTGCAGAAGTGATAATAACCTATTTGTGCAGTCCCGCCATAATATGTCTAGTTGTATAATTTCTCCTGTTACACTACAATAATTTTTCCTCAGTTCAAATACTCCCAGTAATAAAGTCCAAGAGTTTATGCATACACTAAAAATATTAAAGTAATATTAATCACCAGGAAAAGGTAATGGCTTATACAACTCACTGAATGGCATACAAATAAACGATAAAATGAAAGGTATAAAACTGAATTTATTTTTGATTATAATGACACACACGTAAAATAATATGGATTAAAAATATGTACCACATGATTGTTTATCTTGATGACTGATTGAATTTGCTAAGAAACTCAGGAGTTGTATAATTAGATTCTGCTTTTTTCCTTTCACAACTTCGCTGAAATTTTTGTTCCGAATTTATTATCTTGTTTTCGTCCATTACCTTCTTCATATATTCGCTGAAAAGATTATTAAAACATTATTATTCTTTTTAGTTATTGTTCTTTTCAAATTAAAACCTCACATTCCTTATATATATAATTGAATACATTACCTTAGTAAATTCGTCAAGGGATGGACTAAATTGTATAAAACACGTGCTAAATTGTATATCATTTTAACTCAGTTTTAAATTGATGAACGAAGCTTAGTTTGTCTACCAGTGTCCACAGTCAGTACTTGAGTTAGTAGCTGTTGTGGTATATGTTTAAAGGTAAATGACCCCATGGGTCTACTTTGTCAAAATACAACATATTTCAATAAATAAAGACACAATCAGCAAAAGTGGAAAAATATGAAATATAATACACACACACTCACACACACACATATGTAGTATTTGAGAACAAACAATACGTAAGAAATCTTTGTACAAACCGTTCTTGTAGTCTTAGCATTTGTTCTCTTGATGTCAAGTGATCATCAACGGTTGAGTAAAAGTTATTCCATTTTTTCTCATAAGCAGCTTCTTCTTCAAGTTTTGCCTTTAAAAGAAAAAGTGTTTTGGAAATAAATTAAACAAGTACAGAGCTTAACAATTTTAATTAGGACAAAAGACCTCTTTTTGCAACTGCGATCTTTATATTATGCAGTACTTATCTTAATCTGTAAATTCAATTCATAGGTTTGTATGTATTATAGTCGTCGTTATTATAGTCGTAATATGTAAATATTCAAAATTGCGTCGTTTTAAAGTTCTATAGACTACTTCAGCCAATATTCAGATATTCTATATCTGAATATTGGCAGATACATATATAATCATAAATTTATTAATATTTCATTTATTAATAAAATTTCAATTAACAGAATGTTGGAAGTGATGCTAAATCGTATGATTTAGTGTTGGATGTGATACATTAGCTTCCTGGGGTAATATGCAAATCGTCAAAGTGTAACTAAAGAATTTGATTCCCGAAATCGTCGGCTGGTGCATCCGATGGAACTTCAACGTATTTCATAAAATAAAAAAAAAATAAGAAAAAACCTAGAAGGATTGTTAGACGGTCGCTGGTAATTCTGGGCAGTTCAGAATTTTCTCATAGAATATGAAATGCCAGCCGTAAATAAAATTGTAAATATAAGAACGGAATATCTCTTTTCGATCACCTGTAAAACCCGAGAAGCATAAGCGACCGGTAGCAACGAGAACTGTTGACTCAGATTTGACTTTGGTCACAGGCGTCCTAGTCCTCAATGTAACGTAATTAATTATATATAGAATGGTTAATCATTATGTGTATATATATATATATATATATATATATATATATATATATATATATATAAAGTAGTACCTGTACTTTTTAGCCCTGAAGAAGAGAAAATAAATATTCTCGAAATATTGGAATGAACTAAGATTTTTTCACCAACACTGACCAAAACTCCAAAAAACAACAACAATATATATATATATATATATATATATATATATATATATAATTTTATACATACGCATTAAATTATATAGAATTCTTGAATAATTAAGCACTTTCCATGCTAGTTATGCAATAAATACACTTACTTTGTGAATTTGGATTTGTTTAAGTTGTATTTTTCTAATTTCTTGCCGTTCTGCTTCAGACATCCCTTTATAGTGGTATTGTATTACTTTATGCAGACCCAAGTTACTCTGGGAAACATCAGGATTTTCTGTTAAAAGATCACTATTTATGGTATTGATAATGTCCATGAAATTGTCTTGCAGTTCTCTTTCTTTCTTAGCTTCTTTGTTTAACGCGTTTTCTCTTGTCTGTAACAGAAATATACAGCTATAAATAAAAACAAATGTAAACTTCAGTATTAAAATTTTTTATTTAATTTTTGAATATCAAATAATATATCAGTTTATAGTCGATTATTTATAGGCTAATCAGTAATGAGATAACAGATATGGTAGTATATGGACTGACCAGTTTGGAGTCAGTTTGCAATCAACATTTCATGGAAATTTATTATTATTATTTATTAAAAGAAATATTCGGAAATATGTGGAATTATTTCAATTGATACCATTCCTTAATACTCTTCGTAGGAGTACAAATGGACAGATTTACTTCCATTTGGAATCTCTTAGAGCGCATAAGCCGAATTTCGGAACTTTTGGTCTAGTCGTCATGAAGCTATCAGACTTTGTTGGACACAACAGCAAGACTACAAATATTATTTCCAAGGCACCTGAACCATTCAACAATTTTTAAAATCTCTAAAAATCCCTATTACAACAATATAAAACAATACACTGCGCAAAAAGTACTCCCTTCTTTGTCGGCACGAATATGCCCTGAGTCTTTGCCGTTATAAGAATAACCGAATAACCCTAGTCCGTTACACGGTACCAGACACTTGCAATCAATTTTCCATGTTGTGTCGAGAAATGACTAAGATCATGGAGCTTCGATAGATAATTTTCTCTAACAATCACATGCATTTTATAGCATATCTAAAAAATAAAATTTTAGAATACTCACAAGAGCCTTATTATATGCTTCAGTCGCTAATTGAATTTGCCTTCTGCAGTCTTTTTCTAACTTATCCAAGTACATTGCTCTTTGCTCCCTGGACTTCAAACAATCCATAAATATTTTTTCTGCCATTTCAGTCTCCTTTTTTGTTTGGATGCTTTCACACATTTGTTGAAGCAGCCAGTTCTTTTGTTGTTCCACTTGAATGGCCTCTCTTTCTTTCTTTTTAATGTCCTCACCTTCAAAACTTAAAGAAACATTATATAGCACCACTCATAAAAAGTCTATAAATACATAAAACAAAATATTCAATATGTTCAGCAGAATAGCTTTATTGAATGACAAGATCTGCCAATGTCTTTTTACTCAAGTTCTATTTTGAGAGTTAAGAAATCTATTTATATTAATTTTAATAATCTGTTAGGAGTAATAAAAGAAAAATTTTTTTTGAAAAGTTCTATTGCTTTCTGTGGATATATGCTATAAAAAATAGCCCATTAAAATTGAGTATGCACATCAATAAAGACAACCATCATCTACTTTAAGAACTGCACTGTTGAAAATAATTCAGATAACGTTCTAGACTATATGATGCTGTACTAATTAACTTCATATATATATATATATATATATATATATATATATATATATATATGTTTTTAACCTAACATCAAAATGTGAATTTGAAAGACCAAATAGTTGACTGATAACTCAATCCAAAGTGGGCCCCCATGACCTCCCGTAGTTTTGGGAGAAAAACTTTGGTGATTTTTATTTTCATTTGGTAGTTAGGTTCTAGAGGTGAAATTTAAGCATCCTTGATTTGTCCCTTCGTGTCTTCCTCCTTGATGAATGGTTTCTTGCGCTTCATAAGTCGTTCTAGTACAAAGTTTAATTGATTTATTTGCCCCTTACAGTGTTGCCCAATACCCGCATCCACTAAGCAGGTTTATAGTGTAAGAACTTTTGCAATTACAATCCACCTTTGATTTTGGTACTAGCACAATCTATCCCATTTAAATTCATTGCCAGGAAGAAGTCCACGTATTACACTCCAATGAATAAGACTATATCGTCCCATAATGAATGCACCAAAGAAGTTGATATTAACAAAAATCGAAGAAATAAATACAGCAAAAAATTATCTAAGCCTCTAAAATCCGTAAATAAGTAAATGAATCCGCGGTGGAAGGACACTTCAATAATTGGAGATCACTAGATGAAAATTTTCTGGTCCAAGTATTAGCAAATTAACGATTACCAAGAGAACAAAAAATAGCATAAAAAGCCGTTGAAATTACTAAATTTCCAAATAATAAATCCTTTGAAAATTATTCTTACCCGAATTACAATAAAATATTTCATTTTGGGCCAAGGGCGTAAACCACTTGTCAGTTTTGGGTCATAGAGATACGGGACCCGTATATTATATGGCCAATGTTCTAGTTCAATTAGTTCTAAGATATTAAGAAAACCCTATATAATTATAAATTAGTTTAATGCAGTTCTGATTGTCGAAACTCTACCAGTCCCCTGGGATCGCGTTCGGGATGCTCGTGACATACAAGGAGGACGTATGAACGCGGGCATGCTTGGGCGATTCTGTTTCCACTCCTTTCTGGCCTACACAATGTCGAAACTCTACCACGGGCACAGGTCTCTCCCTTCGGGGAAAGCCCTCCTTACGGGAAGCAGGTAAGCCCTCTCTTTTCTCCCCTAAGGTGGGGGGGACCGTAGGGATAGTAGGTCCTAAGTCGGCTTTGCCGGTCCGGGCCTGTGACCATTCATGGCCTCTGGAGTAGCTTGCTACTCAATAATAGTACTACGGGCAAGGCATTTCGGTGGCGGGAAGAGCAGGAGCTTGCTTCTGTCAGCTGGTCGTTGACGTAGTGGTAGTGTGTTGGACGTACGGAAACGACAGGACAGGTAAACTGGTACATGTTGTCTGTGTACTGAAGCTAGAGAAATAGGTTCGTCCCTCCCCGGGGGCGGCGCTTGCATGCTTGCTGACATACAAGCAGAAGCGTATTTTGGGGGGCAAGCAAGGGCATCTTCCCACCAGTGGGCTGGAGGTAGGAATGGAGAGGGGAAGTCGGTTAAGGCCTCACGGCTAGGTACGACTTTCACTGTTTCCACCCTTCCGCAGAGTCCACAATGTCGAAACTCTACCTCGGGCACGGGTCCCTCCCTTCGGGGAAAGCTCTCCTTACGGGAAGCAGGTAAGCCCCGTTCCAACCCAGTGACCATTCATGTCCCCTCTGGAGTAGATGGAAATAGGACACTCAAAAATGGCTACTTCGGTGGCGGGTGGTTGCCAGAGCAGGAACTTGCTCCTCTCTGCTGATTGTTGACGTAGTGATCGTGAGTTCGGCGCACGGAGACGACAGGCCACTATACCTGTACAGGTACTTGTTGTCTGTGTGCTGAAGCAAGAGAACTAAGTTTATCCCTCTCCAGGGAGTGGCCTTTCGTGCCACTTCCCATCAGTGAGCTGTAGGTAGGAATGGAGAAGGGAAGTTGGTTAAGGCCTTATCGGCTAGGTACAACTTCCGCTAATTCCATCCTTCTGTACACACTGTCAAACTCTACCAAAAAAAGTATATATTGAACATATATACCAAATTTCAACTAGAACCGCTCATTACTACTGTTGCTATCAAATTATAGAAAAACTAATTCGTGTAACAGTTGGACAAGCGGGCACTTGTCAATTAACTTTCTTAAAATTAATTAATACCAATTAACTTAGTATTATACTTAATAATAATGCACATTAACTTAATAGTAATGATAGCTGACTATTCTTAGCACTAAAGCCAATCAACTAAATATACTGAAGTTAAAAGCTATTAAATTAACATTAATCTAGATATTAATTAAGTGTAATGCATAATACATTAAATAGAATGGAAAATAAAACACTTTCTATACTTACGTTTGCCCAGCTGAAATGCCAAGCTCTTTTTCATATTCCATTATTTTTGATGGGTTAGAAATATCGTATTCTCTTCTATCTTCTTTCCGTTGGAATGTGTCTCTGAATAAATTTAGTTCTCGATTAAATCTTCTTTTTGCCTGAGAACCAAGTTTTTAGACAGAAATCAGCCCAGAAATAGCAGCATAAAAGTCCGTCACGCAGGGGCTGCGTAAACTAAGCAGATTTCCCACGTGAAGTAATACAATAGAGAAATCTCCATACAAGAGCTCAACACTTACGGCAAAGGGCCGAACTAGGTTTTGGCGGGAAACTCAAAAATCCGTTACCGGCCCAAATTTAATAAAAATGCAAATATCTCGGTTAATATTCAAGATAGGGAATAAATGTATAGAACAATATTTATAGTAAATTTAATTTGTAATAAGATTGATTCTATACAATTTTTCGATCCAACGCATAATAACGGAGATATTTCGAATTTTCCGAAAATCCCCCTTCCAAACCCCCCCCCCCTCCCACTGGACCGATTTCAGCCATTAACGAACTTGATCTTCCTTTTTACATAAAACGATTAAATTCCGAGTTTGGTAACGATCAAACAAAAATTGCGACCGCTAGAGCGTTAACAGACAAATATATATATATATATATATATATATATATATATATATATATATAGATATATATATATAAAATGTTTAACGGACCTCATTTTCGTCATCTTCTGGGTAGGATCGACGGACATTTGAAGAAATTTTTCGAAACTCGCGTCATGAGTACGACCTCAATAGCTGATTTCCCTTAAGGGAAATCTGCTAAAACGCTTGTGGAAAGGCTGTAGCATTATATGGGGTATTATACAATCACATCATGACTTTTATAGTAGTAGCTCGTTTCTATTTTTCTCGGTGGGAGTAGGTAAGGCAGCAAACCACCGCGAAAAAATATGAAAACAATTTGGCGTTACAACTCTACATCGAGAATATATTCCGGTGCTTAGAGTTCAAAATGTCCTAAGTGGATTGTTTCCTCTAGGAAATGCACTCTTGGGGTCTGTCATATGACACAATTTGTTGCGATATGGCTGCGGCGATAAGCAGTGGAATCTGAAAGAGATGGAAAATCCCACAACCAAATCACTAACAAGACTTTAGGAAGGGCTCACCAACAATCGACTCAAGTCAAAATTTAAATATATATATATAAATTTATTTATAATCAAAATATTCACCAATAATAATTATTAATCAAAATGAAGAGACACCTTCTAATAATAAAATGGGGGACACTTTTAATACACTCATACTACATTACAATTAAAACACTTAGCTGTTTTAATAAAGTGCAGACTCTGCCGTGAGAGATAATACAGGCGAGAAGTAGTCTGCCCTCCAGAGGATTCGGAATATGACTGATTATAATCCTTCCCAATACGAAAAGGAAGACTCTTGGCAGATAATTACTAATCAATTACGGGTTGTATGACATATTTAAAGATCGTAGCACTATTTCTACCATTTTAGCATTCTACAAGAAAAATGATATAAGGGTATCCTGGAGGTAAAATGTTTAGGGGCTGTTAGACTAGGGTGGCTAGAGAATGTGGGGAAGGGTGGTGGCTTCGTCATTGTAGCAACTCACAGTGAAAAGAGTTGGGACTTGTATATATGACTTTGACGTAAACCCGCAATTCCAGCTGAAAATCTTAATTCTCATATAGGATATGTTGTACATAGGAGAGTTATTAGGCCGTGGAAATACTCGGAGCCGTTTCTAAGTGATAGATTTACAAATTGTTGGAGAGACAGGCCGTCAAAACGACTGAACGACATCAATTTCAATGCCGCTGGTTTTAGAATAGCCTGAAACGTGAAGAAAAATCGATCCCACAGAATTTAAATAATATTTCAGACAAACCTTAAAATTCTATTTACATAGCTATGATAAAAGAGGGCAACCTTGTCTTACACCTTCCTTCATTCTAGCTTCCCATTCACTTTCATTTTAATGTTATTTGTACATTGTTTTTTGATCAGTAGTATACGTGACCACAACGAAGAAATGTTTATTTGGGAACAGTCAAAGCTGTGATACACCACATATATGTAAAACTTAGTAGATACACATGAATTTTGCCAATTCGGGATTAATATTTGATAAATTACGTCTTCGAACCCAGGTCTAAATCCAGCTGAATTCCGGAGCCATCTCTCAAATACACACACACACATAAGTGAACTCAGTTTCAAAACTAAAATTATTAAATTCAATGGCACAATTTGTCTTATGTGAGTTCACAACTGTTTGATTCAACAAATAAAATATATACCTGAGCTGCTTCTTGTTCCAGTTTCTCTGCCATTTTTACAGAAGATATTAAAGTCCGATAATGTTTATCATTTATTGCATCGTTTATTTCCTTTTCTCGAAGCTTCTCTTCTATTTGCCTTTCTATCCCAGACTTGTCAATCTAAAAAGTAATAATCGATAAATCCCTCTTGACTGAATTCTACAGGAATTATTTTTCTTTATTTTATATATATATATATACATATTTGTCTCTTAATGCTCTTGTGATCGCAATGTTTGTTTGATCGTTACCAAACTCGATATTTAAAAGGTTTATGTAAAACTAAAGATCGAATTCGTTAATGGCTGAAATTGGAGCAGTATGAGAGGGGAGTGGGAACTGTGGACATCTGAATTATCTCAGTTATTATACGTCGGGTCGAACAATTGAATAGTCAATCTTATTATAAATGAATGCAATTTCCTAAAAATGTTCTTATAAAAAATTGTTCTCCATAATATTAACCGACTTATTTGCATTTTTCAGTTCTCAGTCTTCAGTAAACCTCCACTTTTAGTCATCGCACATTAACAATAAGCCAATATGTCATGAAACGCCATGTTCCAAGCTTAAATTCCAAATATTGGTTTCAACGAAGCTTTATTATGTGATATAAATGCAAATCCGTTGTGTTATGACGTCTTCAATTAATGTTTCATGCTTTTGACTCGAAAATGTTTATTTGGTCTACACCATATTTAACTGTTTCATTCAACAATAAAAATAATATTTGTTAATAGCTGAAATCGGACCAAGAATAGGCGGGGGGTGTAGAGAGGGATGGAAATTCGACAATTCCAAAAATGGGGAATATTTCCAACATCTGTTATTATGAGTATGTTCGAATACTGCTACATGAGAACCAACCATTGTTAAAATATAGATCCTATACTATCATTTATCTGTATATTTACTCTTAACTCAAATATTTAGCGAATTATTAGTACTTTCTTGTTTGTCAGACTTCAGTTAACCCCCTACTTCCCTTGATTTACTTTTAGTTAGAAATAGGAGCATTTGGTGAGATGAGATCACTAGTGTGCCATATCAGCATGTGGGAAACCTGCTTAGTTTACGCAACCTCTGAGTGACGGACGCTTTGTTTCTAGCTCATAATAAGAGTAATATTTCCAAATTTTGATCTTATTCTTTCACTCTTCCAGGTCCGGTGAAGACAATACGTCGTAATTAAGCTTGAAATAAAGCGGTTCGTGATATATTGGCCTATAGCTAATATACTCCACAATGAGCATGAGTGGAAATTTACCTGACCTCGTCTCCGTTAATATTACGGTCAGGGAAAACGTGTATTGAACAATTGTAGGAAATTAAATATGCAATAATATTAATTATATCGAAATTTCCGATCCAACTCATAATAGTAGAGATATTTTGAATTTTGGAATCCCCTCTGATCCGATTTCAACCGCTATCGAACTTGGGCATTAGTTTTAAAACAAACAAACATTGAATTTGGTAACGATCAAACAAAAAAAGCGACGGCTAGAGCGGTAACAGACACATATATTTCTGTGCGTGTGTGTGTGTGTGTGTGTGTATATATATATATATATATATATATATATATATATATATATATATATATATTCCTTAAGGGAAATCTGCTATTGAGGTTTTACTCTTGATGCGATTTTCGAAAAAATTTCTTCAAATGCCCATCGATCCTACCTAGGAGACCACGAAAATGAGATCCGTTCAAAATTGAATATATATGCAAATGCAAATTTATACATTTGTCTGTCACCGCTCTTTTTGTTTGATCGTTACCAAACTTGATATTTGATCGCTTTATGTAAAAAAAAAGATCGAGTTCGTTAATGGCTGTAATCGGACCAGTGGGAGAGGAAGGGTGGTTAGAGAGGGTAAGTTCGTAAATTCGAAATATCTCCGTTACTATGCGTCGGATCGAAACATTGTATAGAACCAATCTTATCGAAACTTGAATGATCTATAAATGTTATTCTATGCGTATTTTCTGTTTAGTGAGTATTAACCAAGATACTGGGTTTTTGTAGTTTTACGCTTTCAGTAAACCCCCACTCCTACTCATGTCATATTAATAATAAGCTGTTTTATCATGAAACACTTCATTACAAGGTTAAATAACAGATATTGTTTTCATTGAACGTTTACTTTGTGTCGTATATGCAAATACGTTCTGTTGATCCCCCTACCTCTTCTTTTATTCTTAGATTACTAAAATTTGGGTGATTGAGCTAAACATTATTATGACTGATTATAAATTACAGCACTAACTTAAGTAAATAGTTTTAAATAAAATTAATATGTTATATTCAGATATATTTCATTAATTGTTTTTTTCCCGGTCTAGAATATTTCAATCTATCAGCTCTATCATCTATCAATCTATCCAGCTCTGCAAGGTGGGCCTAACTGTTTGTTTACAACTCAGACGTTTTCCGTTGTAGAAATTATTAACTTGTAAATTGACTGAAAGATTTCTCATTACTATTTGTATTTATTCACTTAATATTCACGGTGGTGTTACCAGTATGTAGATTTATCTACTGTAAACCTTCGCGTGGGAAATCTGCTTAGTTCACGAAGCACCTGCGTGACGGACTATTTCTAAAATCGCGGCATGAGTATAACCTCAATTCCTCAGCAAGACAAGCGAAATTGGAGAAGGCACTTCTTGATATTAAAATGGGGCATCATTGGAATATCAGAAACAAGAAGATATTAATAGGGAATAGTGGACAAGGAGGGAGAGAAAAAAACTGTCATTTAATATCTTGTATGACACATCATCGGCTTCTTGAAATAGGCTTGTCACCAAATTTCAAACGTGATGGCAAATGAAAAGTCAACCTGTTTAAGCAATTACAATAATAAGAAAATATAATAATAACACTTTACAAAAATAATATGTATAAGAAAAGTATATTGATTACCCCAATCATCCTTTCCTTAGGTTTGAATATCCTCTTTCGTCTTTCTTCTTCGAGAATCCTCATTCTTTCAAGTTTGGCCTTCTCTTTTAAATCTTGAGGTAGAAGTTTAATGGGAAGCATATTTAAATCGTACTCAGGAAAAAATTATTTTTCACAACAAGATGATTACAAATAAGAACTTAGAATTAATCCTCAGTAGTTGTTGTGTTGCCATAGACATCGTCTAACAATAACAACTGTTGTTAAGTAGTAATGAAACCCGGTAAATAAATCAATAACCATCACCCACGAATTTGATTTACTTATAGGGTTCGTTGTCTCCAAGATCTTCCCAGCTGCTTTCTCTGGAGCATTGGCGACTATGGAGGTCGATGAGCCCATAGGGGAAGGGCGCACACTGGAGCGAGTGATAGGGTAAGCCGGACATTCATTAATATCTCCGTTTCTACTGGTCCTAGAATATTAATTCTGGTGTCATTTTAAAGCACATCGAATACTCTATTGAACTACCTGATCAGCAAATTTTGCCAAATGCGATATAACGGTAGAATGAATTTTAAATGTGTACATACAGATTATGTATCGCTTACTAAGTAGAGAATTGTGATTTGTAGACACATATCAACATATGTTTTATAAATTTTTATTTTTTTAATAAATTGAAGTTCACAAACGCAATACTAAAATTGTGAACAAAAATATATCTAGAATAAAAATTGAGGAGGAGGATGCGTTTTACACCGTACGTAGTTGGGAAAGGTCCGCGGGAGGTATAATACGTCTTCCGCACCGAAAGTGTTAACACTAAAAGTAAAATATTTAATGAATAGGCAAGTTTAGGCAAGATCTGACGTATTTTTTCAAGCAAATACAAGCGATTTGCGAATTCAATTAAATAATATTATTTTCAGCTCGATGTAAAAAAAATTAAAAATTAGAGGAATTTTAAAAACCTTTTGTGCCAGTTTTTGATTTGTTATAATACCCTTAATGTGTACTGGAAGCAACAATAATTTATAAAATGAAATAAGAGTTCACGACGAATTTAATAAGCCAAGGCTTTTTTTTAACATAGCAATTATAACCAGGCATTATGTAAAAACCATTGCAATAATATGGCTAAAAATCAATCTGCTCAATTGAAAAGGGTTTATGTGGTACTAACAATACAATCAAAATCCCAAATTAAAACTTTTATTTTTTCCCCCAATGTCCAACATTACTGAAGGATCGCTCCAGTGTGGGGCGGTGTCAGTCACTCTCTGTGAAAGATTAGAGCCTAACCACGTGAGTGGATGGCGTCTCTACAGTCCTCTCTGAGGAGGAATAAAGCCAACCTAAGCGTGGTAGGGGGGGCAGTCTCTACTTCTCCTCTCTGAGGAGGAATAAAGCCTACCTTAGGGAGGGGGGTCCAGTCTCTACTTCTCCTCTCTGAGGAGGAATAAAGCCTACCTTAGGGAGGGGGGTCCAGTCTCTACTTCTCCTCTCTGAGGAGGAATAAAGCCTACCTTAGGGAGGGGGGTCCAGTCTCTACTTCTCCTCTCTGAGGAGGAATAAAGCCTACCTTAGGGAGGGGGGTCCAGTCTCTACTTCTCCTCTCTGAGGAGGAATAAAGCCTACCTTAGGGAGGGGGGTCCAGTCTGTACTTCTCCTCTCTGAGGAGGAATAAAGCCTACCTTAGGGAGGGGGGTCCAGTCTCCACCTCTCCTCTCTGAGGAGGAATAAGGCCTACCTTAGGGGGGGGGAGGGGGGTTCAGTCTGTACTTCTCCTCTCTGAGGAGGAATAAAGCCTACCTTAGGGAGGGGGGTCCAGTCTCTACTTCTCCTCTCTGAGGAGGAATAAAGCCTACCTAAGCGAGGTGGAGGGGTCCAATCTCTACTTCTTCTCTCTGAGGAGAAATAAAGCCAACCTAATTGTGGAGGGGGGGGGGTCCAGACTCTTCTCGTCCTCTCTGAGAAGAAATAAAGCCTACCTAATTGTGGAGGGGGGGGGGGGTCCAGTCTCTTCTCGTCCTCTCTGGAATATTGGAAGGTGGATTCAGTATCCACCAGCCCTGTATGTGGGGATTAAGGACTAACTAAGCAGGCTAGTCTTCTCTCCTCTCTGAGGAGGAATAAAGCCTACCTTAGGGAGGTGGGAGGGGGGGGGGTCCAGTCTCTACTTCCCCTCTATGAGGAGGAATAAAGCCTACCTAAGCGAGGTGGGGGGACCAGTCTCTACTACCCCTCTCTGAGGAGGAATAAAGCCTACCTAAGCGAGGGGTGAAGGGAGGGGGGGTCCAGTCTCTATCTCTCCTCTCTGAGGAGGAATAAAGCCTACCTAATTGTGGAGGGGGGGGTCCAGTCTCTTCTCGTCCTCTCTGGAATATTGGAAGGTGGAGGGGGGTGGATTCAGTATCCACCAGCCCTGTATGTGGGGATTAGGGACTAACTAAGCAGGCTAGTCTTCTCTCCTCCACTGTGAGGAGGATTTGGGACTACCTAAGTTGGTCGGTGTCCCCATCTCCTCCTCTCTGTGGAATATTAGGTAGACTAAGGAGTCGTTTATCATACATCCTATCTCTTCTCTTGTTAAAATCTCAAGTTTCTAATAAATTTCAAAATAAAACTAATATAAAATTAAACTTGGATTATTTTGGAACTGAATTCCTCAATGATCAATTTATTACTTTAAGTAAGAATTGTAGGTAATTAATTACCTTTAAAAAAAACACTGTTTATATGTTTATGTTATTTATTACAGAGCTAGCTTTCAATAACCCAGCCCCATCATCAGTATTTTCTATAAATCGGCAATGTGTACTAACTCCTCCCTCTGAGTGGTCTCCCACCAAGTAGGGGTTAATTAACTCTAACACAACAAACCTGTATACCTACTGAATTTTCATCAGCACTTACCACATTCTTTACGCATTTATTTGTAAGGAAATGCGTTATAGCAGGGTATTATAATAATAATTAAACATACCATAAAAATACTGTAGCCTATCTGGGATGGAGAAATTTGAAATTTTTTATTCCCACCCACCAAAAATCATCATCCTCTTAATCATGTTTCCTAGTTAACAAGAGTAAATCTTAACATTTTTAAACCATGTATGGTCCTGTGTTCTGAGTTACATATACATAATAAACAGTTAATTTAAATTGTGTCAGTGGGCACAAACACAAATATATATATATATATATATATATATATATATATATGTATGTATATATGTGTGTGTGTGTGTGTGTGTGTGTAAGCAACATGATAAAGGACAACATTTAAAACTTTTCATTCCAACATAAATTTCAACAGCAAATACATAAAGACAGACTACTATATTAAACAATTAGTAACAGGACATGGTTCACTAAATTCTTACTACCGCTGATTCAATATAAAAGACAACAATACTTGCCCTTGTGATTACACAACTCCACAAATATGTCAACACTTAATATATGATTGAAGACTATTGGCTTACGAATCACAAAAACCAAAACAAGACTGAAAGACAAAAAGGCAAATTTCCAATGGAAGAAGACACGTTATTTTTAAAATATAATAATATGTTTAAAATATTTGTAGAACGTGCTTTTAATGCAATTATTAGGTTGAATACTTATTACAGCTGATACAACAACTTTACTTAAATATTTATGGATACTCAACAATTTTTTTTTTCACGACTATTAATTTTCTTCTTATATGTTTTTATTTTTAGTTAATGTTATTATTGTTAATATATAACTTGTACTCTTGAAATAATTTATATATAATTTTTTTGTAATAGTCTACAAATGCATGTGATATGCTAACTTGCATAGGACATACAGACAAAATAAACGGCCTTCTTATAGGTTTACGGTATTTGTTGAATTATTGTTTGTTTGTTTTATAAGTTTTTATAGTGAAACACTACTAGGTTATCATTGCCTTTTGTTGAATTAAAATTTAATCTTAAACTTTTAGTCTGCTTCTGCTTTTGTTTTCAGGTAATTCATTTTTTTGTATATTCTTCAGTCTATAATTTATTTATTTATTATAAGTACTATTCATGTATGGTTCCCATACTGTACTTGCCAGTCTTCACTGGTACTTTATTTTATTCAATTTTTATTCATAATAGACTATAGGCAGTTATTTTACTTTAGCTACTAGTTCAGAAGATATAGAATTCTGCCTATAACTTAGGGAGTACAATAGATCTATTCAATATAATATAATGGAGACAATAATAAAATGAAAAACAGAATTTAAAAAGTACAAAATAAATATAATAAAAAAATGATTTAGTAGTGAACAATGATATAAACATTTGAAATACGGTAATTAAAAAAATGAAGCATTTTTCTTCATATTTAATGCATAATTAATTTAAACATTTGAGGAAAATGGTAGTAAGCTTGAAATCATATTTCATTTGATTATTATATTCATCAAAAGATAATAACAAAAATGAAAGAAAGAATTTAGATTAACAGGAAATAAATTTATTTCATCAGATTTACAGATATTTTACTTATAAGCAACTTGCATAATGAAAGAAAAGAAACCCTGAAAAGAAAACAATAGGTGGTCAAATTGTATAAATGAAGATATTTAAGATGAATAAAAAAAAATTATTAAAATTTTATTATTTATACCAAAATTATACATGCATACTTTGTTAACATTTGCTAAAACTTTTTTTGTTAAAAATACTTATTAACCTACTGAACAATTTTGTCTTAATAAATAATTTATACAAAATAGTTTATTTCAATTAAATACCTATATCACAAAAGTTGAACTCACAGATACTCAGTCTTACATAAAAAGTCATTTGAAATTTTAATCTCAAACTACTAAACAAATTCAAATCTTTTAATCACTTTCAAAAGAATCTTGATAAAAGGCACAGGTTCATTCTGGATTTACAAATTGTATCTTACATCATCATCTCATTATTCCAGAGCAAATGAAATAAATTTAACAAAATTTGTGAAAATAAATGACATTTTGCATATCTCAACTATATTCCTTCATAACATTGAAAATAAATATTTGTTTACATATCTTTTAGTGGAAATTAATTTAATCAGAAGATTATTGTTTCAATAATTACTAGTAGAATAAACAAACAATAAAAAATATGGTGGGCAACACCATTATTTAACAAACATCTCAAAGACATTTCAAGAAAAAAAAAGTATCTCTTTCATATCTGGGGACCACATAATACTAATCTCTAGACAAAAGAAAAGAAAAAAAGCCTTCAAAGTTTCATATTCGCTTATTACAAGGTTGAACATCTTCAACGACTTTGCTGATCAAGTCAAGAAGTTGGAGCATGAGCACCTTTTTGTTTAATCTTAGAGTGTCAGAGAAAGTAGGTTACAAGATCTTTCTATACAATTTTGTTAAGAGGTTTTCTCATGGTACTAATTAAAATTAAATACTACAGTAAATCATATGATTCTGTTGGAATAAATAACAAAAATAACAAAATTTAAAAATGAATAGACAATCCAGACATACTAGATGAAAGAAATTGGAAAACCTGAGTAGAGGAAATTCACTAAAGTTTACTATACCAAAATAACCAGTATATGATTTTATTAACAAATGAATCTCAACATTGGAGTAGGAAATAAATCCAGTGTAGAATAATAGTTGTTAATTTGGTTTGTATATTTTAGTACTTCCCACACCTTGGGTAAATGGGTTCTGATTTAGAAGCAAATGAGTAAACATTTCAATGTGATGCTTAGAGTATTATGGCTATTAAGACCTATATAATCTTTTATTCATAAAAATATTATGTCATATAATGTAACATATGATTAGAGTTGAGGTACACCTCATATTTATTTGGGTAAAAGATGTTCAACAAACATTTTCCTTTGTTGGAAACTAATTTTGACCAAGGTACAGCAAGGCCTTCGAATATCAGACGCATCCAGACTTTCCAATCCAAAGTCCTGCGCACCATAGTAGATGCTCCATATGATATTACAAACCACATCCTTCATAAAGATCTTAATATCCCATTTGAAAATTCCTTTAAGATTCAGAAAATTCCACAGCAGGCTATCCAATCTTCCTAATCCAGAAGTCCTAGCCCTTTCTTATACCACTCATCTATATTCCCCACCACGGTGCCTCAAGAGACAATGGCCCAGAGATCTATAGAAGTGTAAAGTGAAGTGATAGCAGTGGCTATTTTCTTCTCAAGTGCCATTCCTCCTTAGCTCTTGACTTCCTTGCCAGGCAGGGATAGGCTGCTCCTCTCATTGTGGTGAAGGGGTGTAGCTTCTGTCGAGAGTGATGGAGAACGATTGTATTGTACATATCACATTGCCAAATGCATTTAAATGCAGAATGTAATATTTTTAATAAGATAAAATAAAAATAATAATAAAAAAAATTGCTCAAGATCGCATCGTCAGTACTGAAATTCTTCCTAAGTTGCACTGCCGGAGTAAGCTTTCCATGACAGAAGATGCAACAATGAAAGTATTTTTTTGTAAAATCTTTGACCCAAGTAATGCACAATGTCACATACAGTGGCAAGCATAATTCAGCAGCAAAACCAAATAGTATTTGATTTTATTGAAACTTAAATCATAGCTCCAAAGGATCTATGAGTCTAGCTAACATGCTTCATTTTCATTTTGTTAATAAATAAAGAATTATTAATTTCAAGAACACATAATTTGCAATATTTCATTAATATTTCTTGCTGCGGAGAAGAACCTTCTTGTTTATTTTCTCTGAAATTAAATGGTTCTTCATAAAAGGGCATTAAGCAAGCACAACATAATTAAATAAAAATAGTAGGACTCCTTGCAGCAGACTAAAACACACATTTGTTACAATTAATGATTCTGTTTGAATATATTCGATCCACATTTCCCCTTATAATTTTGTTCTCTGTCATGTTGCACAATATTTGAATTAAAAATGTATTGGAAGCTCATATTTTGTACTTAGGAAGTGAGAAAATTCATTGTCTAATACATCAGCAATAAAATCTACATTTAACTATTAATTATAAACCCATACTACCAATAATCCTATTAAAACCCTCTTTGGTCCACAAGGGAGCAGTAGTGCAATAGATAAACTCACTGAAAATATACTATATATTTTATGGCAACATTTGTGGCTTTAGGTTTGCCTTGCAGTTGAAAGAGTTAGAATTATCAAATGTCATACTTTTCCTCAAGGTAAATTTCAAGGGGAGAAATAATTGAATCAATCCGCATACCCCGGAGAAATAAGCTGTTACTCAATCAAATAATCAAATCACTGTAAAGAAAAAAAAGATGTTTATATACTTCCTCATTAAAGTGGGGGCAATTTTGTAAATAGGACTAGTAATAGAATTTCTTTTAGAATGATAATAATTTTTAAGACAAAAATAAAATAAACTATATTAGTAAATGTAATAAAGATTAACGTTTTTAATGCAACAAGAAACATTAACTGACGATGTTTTGTGCTTGTTTGAACTTGAACTTTACACTTCACATGATACACTAGCACACTTCACCTTAGTTAACATTAAAATTAGAGATATTTGAAAATAATTCAAACTATGGTGAGAATTTTCTGATAATTTAACTTGTCTGCAGTTGGAACACTACTGTACACACTGGCCATGTGTCTATCCCAAAAAAAAAAATGTTGATAAATGGTAGCTAAGAACTTGTGATTGTGGATATCAGGTGGACAGCAACTTTATGTAACAATAATAAAATGAATACTTAGGTAGGATTAGAAAAACTTTATTTGTAAGGTGGGATGTTTACTGACAGAAGATTAACTCCCTCTGACCATCTAATAACTAACTGTCACTCATTGCCCCAGACCTCCATATGCTTAAAAGTTTACTTTCCATCAAATTTGTTAAATATGTCAACATTGTCTTGTCTCTTACATTGTCAACTTGGCCAGACACACAGATACCATATTCATACACATATAAATCTGAAACAGGTAAAGCAGCAATGTCAGTTACAATGTTGAAATCGGGATTTAAAATGATTTTTCTTGTTGTAGATTTAGAGGGAAGGAGACAGAGAGTTTTTCTAAAAATTATTGGCCACGATTTGTCTGATGACTTAGTGTCATCAATCTTGTCAATACAGCAAGTTTTGACATAGGTGTTCAGGATCACCTGCTTATGATTTTGCTTTTCCATCAAAGAAATAAGAGCAGCCTGGTTCCCCGAAGGAGCCAAATATTCATTCCAAGCCAAATACATGAGCAATTCAACACTACCAGAAGTTCTATACAGACAATCTCTTCTGACAGTTTCTTCACTTAACGCAGAATCATCAAATGGGAAATTCCATTGCATTACACTAAAAGACCGCAAGAGATGTAATCTCTGTAGAATTTTTTCAACTACATACAGAATCCTATGCTGCAAACCACTATCGTATACAATAATATCACTGAATCCAATCAATTGATGATAACTCAGAAATTCGACAACAGAAATACTTTCTATTGCATTTTTATCAGGGTAGACACAAACTGCAGAACTATTCTGCTTCTGGGTGTTTTGTCTATAATGAATAGGTGTAAAGAACTTCCTTTTATTGTCAATAATGACAAACATATTTGCAGCACCTATGGCATTATTAGGCTCAAGTTCACAAACAAATTCGTACAAAAATCCAGTTGAATTGGCCACTTTATCTGCAATACATGTAAATTTGCCATTAGCAGACATCCTATGACCATTCGAGGAAAACCAAATATGGCACTTATAATTTGGACAATCTACCTGCGTAGGAGACACTGCTATAGCGATACCCCTCATTGGTTCTGGTATAAAAAAAGCTGAATACAAGTAAAAATTATTCACTTGAGTCCAGCTGTTTAGTGGTCTTGAATATAAATCAAAATTGTCAACTCTTGAAGAATCAGATCCATTGATAATCAAATAGTTCCTAATCCCCACTGATGACTCAAAGACTTTACCAAATTCAAAGGTATACTTCAGATGCATATATTTCGAACGGTATACAAAAAAGCCGAAAGCACAAATAACAAAGAGCGCAAAGAATATAGCTCTTTTATATTTCTTCATATTAAAGGTGTCAGTCTCTTGAAATTATTCTTATGCTGGAAACAAAATGCAAATTAAGTCCAAAATCACCATTCCTCTAAAGATAACGGGAGAGAAAATGTAACTCTTCACTTGATAAAGAACTTAGCATGTTATTCATAATTTCAAATAGAGGCAACAGCAAATAATAAAATATAAACATAAGACAAAGAAGTTAGAATGCAAAGTGCGGTGCTCTTGCAGAGTAGTAGTGGGAACATACAGTCGTGAGTGACGTGTAGTGCTTATTGAATGTTCTACTACCAATTTAATGAGTTATGAGAAACAAAAACAGTACAGCAAGAGAGTATACATAGGGAGTAAGGCCATTCGACTAAAACAATAAAATTCAGAGGGGAAAATATCATTTAGACTAAGCCATTTCTAAAACTATTTAAATAAAGGATAGGAATAGTTTTATCGTATAAAAATGTAAATATGAAAGTCCTGAATGGCCACCTATCCATTCCACTATGGAAATAAAGTGACTACAGATTAGGTATTAATGAAGAATCTAGTCCACACAGTGTCGACGTTAGACACGTCGTTCTTGTACAGGTAGACAACTAAAAAAAGTACAAATAATTTTAAGCCATTGAAAAGAATTTTCCGAATACATTTTATTCTGTTTATTTTCAACATAATCACTTTTAACCTTTTTATTTTATTTGTCACTATTATTTTAAATTGCATTAAATGGTTATATGTAAATATATTATTTATGTGCATGCAGTAACATAATTATACTCCACAATTCGGATGAAATCTCTTAAAAATATTCCGTATAACCCATCTTGGACCGGCGTAATAATACGTCAATCGGCATTAAACGGTTAATAAAAATTAAATTTTAAAAACTAAATTCTGGCATAAAGATTTTCTATAGAAAATAAGGACATTTTAGATTTTACTATTTCTAATAATTGTTTTTTTATAGCAGGAAAAAATGTATGGTTCGCCCAGGAGATTTGCTTTAAGAACCGGACATCTATTATATATCTGGCAGGATTATGGGTGCACCCAATAAATTGTAATTACATTATCATTCAAGAAGTATTTCACTAATGTATAGACGAAAAATCCACGGTTTATCTGAAACACTATTAAATGTTTTGAGAGTTTCGAGAAGTTCTTCAATTGTCTGTTCGCCAGTTTGTTACTCAATCACTCTACAGAGGTATAAAGGTATAAAAGAAGTAAATAAAATGGTATATAGTTAATTAAACTATTCCAAAGTAGAAAACAAAGAGTTGGGGTTCTTATTTAAGACTGGGGTTGTATTTTAAAATCTAAAAATAATCGACATTATCTATAAGTATCATCGAAAAAAAAAATGTAAAAAGTAGGTAATGTTTAAAATATTTTATTTAGTATTGAAACGTTTTTTTATCATTGATGTATTTTGAAATTACCATTTCCAATTTCTGGGCAACAGCTAGTATTTCACAGCTAACAGGAGTGTTTTTTTTTTAAATGTCACATAGTTTCATTAATAACTGTCTTATTGTAAGACAGCTGCATATTTTATGAATAACTCAATATATGAGGAGCACTGAGTGCATATTAAAAAAAAGGCTTTACCACGGAATTTCTTTGTTTAAATCTCTACAATATATAAAAAAATAGCGTCAAATGGTGCGTTTTGGCTACACAGAGTTTGAGGGGCCACTCGTTCTTTTCTGGGCAGTCGTTTGGGAATGTTAAGCTACATTGTTTTTAACGGCAATATTTATACATTGGTTTGTCTTTGTGGAAATCTTTTTGACAATATCTCATAATCAAAAAATCACAATGCCTGCTGTGACCACCTTTAACATTCCGAATGCCATTTAATCGGAAATGATCATATACTAAGCTAGGTAGTTTTCAAAGTATTAATCAATTACTTACGTTGATTATGATCTTAAAATTTGGGGCTCCCGGTTAACTATTAACTTCTAAAGTAAATGTAGTACAATAAACTGTGAATGTAATATATATTTATATATATATATATATATATATATATATATATATATACATACATATACGGTGCGTGCGTGTGTGTCTGACCCCTCATGTAGGGGAGGCCTACAAGTTGAAACATTTCTATAAAAAGTAATATAGATTTGTGAAACAATAATTGTCAAGTTAAAATAATAACTTAGATTCAACATAAGAAGTAATGTATACCTCTGTTAAACTGATAACTTTTTAAAAAGTATAATATGACAAACAATCGCAATAAAATATATGAAATGGCCACAAAGAACTTCTTACAAATATTTCAGTTTCAGAAGTATAAATAATAAGTTTAAACTTACTATTCTTATTAACAAAATCACAAGACCCCGAGATTATATCGACGGAATTAACTTTAACTAAATAATAAAAATAACAAAAGTAAATCACGCAATTCCATAGAACTAGCATAGCAGAAATACTTCATGTTAACAGAATTAAATTAACAAGAAAAAGCTGTCATTTAGTCTTAAATGGAAATATGTCGGTGTTCAGAATATTTTATACCGTAGTTTTTAACACAATAAGCATTGAACAAAGAAGCTAGTTAATGAAATCTTCTCCTCATCGTACAACCAATAGTGAGCGCAAAAATAGATTTTAAAATGTAAGATATTCCTCAAAAATCACAATTTAGGCATCTAGGACTCACATTAGACAAGCGACTAACTTTGAAACCCCACATCACATTAAAAAGACAAGAATTGAATCGACGGTACAGACTTCTACTAAAGCTACTTGACAACAGATCTAAACTATCCCTGTTTGAACAAACGACTAATTTATACGACATTACTAAGACATACGACTTGAACTTTGGGCTTCCACTAAATCTTCAAATTCCTCCAAAATACAAACCGTCGAATCCCCCCATCAGACATCCCCACATCAGAAATTCCACTCTTTCTTCCCGCATGTCCCAATCCTTTATTCAAATCACTTTCATCTACTCATATTCCAGGAAACCCAAGGCGACGTCTGATGCGTAAGTGGCCAAGATTGTGTAGTGCTCAGTATAATTCCATAAAACAACCCAATGTTGGTATTGTCAATGAACAACTTCCCCCCTCAAGTGAATAATCAAGCCAATTGTTATATCATTCACATCGTTTGCTTGTATTTATATATGTTGTTTCAAATAAACGAATAAATATTTGTTTAAAAAAATGTAAGAATTACATGACCTCTCGTGAAGACTCCATTAACTGGCAACTTCTTTATATTTAAATAAAACTATCTTATGAAATATGGTATCTAGTTAAATCCTTTTTCTTTTGTAGGGAATTTATTTATAATAGTAGTATTGTGTTGGATTTGAATTCACTAGATTTCGACTTATTAGCAGAATAAACAAAAACAATTATTTTACTCTTCCTCCCCTACCTTCTCTCATCACAATCCTAAGGACTTTTATTTAATAGTAAAAAGTAAAATAAATATATTTTCCAATAAACAACATTAAAATTATTTTTGAAATATATAATAATTTACAACGTGCTTGGTATACCAGTGCGATTGACATATGCAACAGTTCATAATAAAACATTCTTCTATATAAATATTTAAATAAGATTTTAATTAAAAATTGTAATGATATTACAGATTATTGATGTTGAAAAGAAAAAAATAATAATAACAGTAGAAGTGGTTCCGCAATAAAACAACAACTGGAGTTATAAATTAAACTAAAAAAAAAAAATAAAAAAATAAAAATAAAAAAAGGAGCCTGCGATATCTTCCAGCGCTATTCAGATATTTATACAAGGAGGACCTTGTCCTATAATATTACGAAGTTTTTAAATTGAACTCTGTCCAGAAAAATAACATAACAAATTTGACCAGGTTGACTTAATGCAAAAAGTATTAAAATAATTTACTACTACCTCTTAGTGCAATGTAACTGCTTTGGATAGGTTACAGTTCACAGTCAAACCTTCCGCGCCTTTGCTGTAACTTGTTTGAATGTTATGTCTTAGTTGCATGCTCCGAATTTTTTAATTCTGATTGTGTGATTAGGCCTGCAATTTGAAGTGATGGCGACTCGGAAACGTAAATTCGCTTTCCTGAGGGAGAAATTAGATAAATGCGGTTACAATGAGCCTCTTTCTTTGGAGTCCATGGACTTAGTTGACGCCCTCTTTTCCGACCTGATATTTTGCCGAAACAAATTCATGAAACATAAAGAAATTGGCGAGGAAGCTCTACAGGTATGTTTTATATGAAACTATAGCTATTTACATACGTTAAAATTATTATATACAATACATAATTCCATATAATCTGTATTAGTGTCTGTGCTGTGTTAGCCATTGCTTGTGTGCCATTTGTTCAGCCCAAGTGGGTTGTAATTTAGCTTTATTTTTATATATGAATGGCTGCTTCATATTTAATTGTTTTAAGTCCCTTTTTGTAATTGTACTATTTGAAGTTTTCCCCACATTATATTACATTTTCTATTTGTGTGTGCAAACAGTCTGAATTGAATAGAGAAGTACAACATCTTTATATATTATTTATGGTGCCCTGTAATAATTAATATTTAGAGCCCAGCAAAGTTTATTATCAACTCAAATACCCAGATGTTTTGCGTAAATCTTTATTTTATTATTATGTATGGGTGTGAATCAGCCAGGGAGAGAGGGAAGGCAAGCCAAAGCTGTGAGACTTGTCTAGACAAAGCCCCATGTGTTTATTGTTGGGAAATATGTTTTATTTGAGAATATCATGTTATAAGATTTTGAATTATGGAAAAATATTTTGTTTACTCATGGCAATCTTGCTATTATTTTGAAATAAGTTGATTATAACAATAATTTTGAATTGAGAAGCTTCGTTTAATCCAACCTTAATGCAGCTAAAGAAAAATTTGCGTGATTGGACACCTCACATTTTCAAAACTACTTCCTTTTCTAAAATTCTACAAAATATATTTTTCTTACTTCAAAATATAATAATGTCAAGGACATTTTTTTATTCAAAAAGCTTCAGCAATTTGTGTTTTAAATTAAACAGGGTTTTCATAGTTTACCAAAAAGTATTTGGAGCGGTAAACTCAAAATATTTTATTTTTACAATGGTACATCAGTAAATGAGATTATCTGAACATCATTCGCTATATAGGCAGATATATGAGATTTATCTCTAAGTTTGGAATTTAAAAATTTTTGAATTGAGGGAACTTTTAAAAATATCTATTTTTTAGAGAGTATTGGACATAAGAAGTTTAGGGATTTATCAGAATGATTCAAAAGTCTATTTTTCTTCGTTCATTTATAAACAAGACCTTAATACTACCTTTTGTCATATTATTTCTAAAATATGGAAAATATTATGTTAGCCTTCAGTCATAAAACAAAGATAACAGCCATAATTTATTTTTCTCAATTTTTTAACACAAGTAAGTTAATCCTGGGAATCAAGGAATTCTGAGGGTTTACTTTATAAAAGGGTGTACACAAAGTGACCTCCCCATTACCAGGTTCGTGAAAGCTGTGAAGTAAGGGAAACAGGTGGAGTGTCTCTATGCTGCATCGACTTGGTTAAACAAATTGAAGAAGATTTTGCTCTTGCAAGGAAATATCACAGTAGAAGCCCTAGATTTCTTGATTTAGGAACTTTGGAAGAAAAGAGATCCACAAGCAAGCATGCAAAAAGTCTCCAGAACATGGAGTATTCCAAAGAACAGTTTTCTGTCATTTGCACAACATTGGTTTCAGTTACAGAAGCTGTAGAAATGTTTCACACCATTTGATGCCTCAGTTGATAGAACAGAGGTTGGACATTTGTAAAAATCATTTGAAAATCCCCACTTAAATTTGTTTTATCGAATTAATTGTGACTTGTGATGAAAAATGGATTTAGAGATGGCTTAAATAAAACATTGTAAATTTCTCTGTACCTATTAGAGATATAGATAATTTGTATAGAGGACCTCTTTATTTATCACGAAAAAATCTATAAATTATGCTATGTAACATTTTTCGATCTGAGGCATTGGAATGGAGATATCACATATGGCTTAATTTTAAATGAACCTTGAAAAACATTTTTTTTAAAATTTAATTTATTAGGAGTACAAGGAAGTATGCGGTGTGCAAATTAAGATTTATCTTATTGAGTTTCTTGTCGTTTGTTATTTAAATTACTACAATTATGTTTTGTTTATGTTATTTTAGAAAGCCCGTAATTTGGAAGAAAGTATCCGTCCATTAGAAGAAGAACGTAATAAGCTACTGAATGAAAATCAATCTCTCCGCCATGAAATTCATCAGAACAGAGAACAGTATGAGAAGGAGTTGAAAGGTAGGTTTCTTCTGAAAGGAAAGTAACAATTTATTATCATGATAAAGTAGACAACTTCTGGAATATGCTTCAGAAGGCATACAATTAACTAGTATTAAAACTCTTTAAAAGAATGATTTGAATAAGAAACTGAAAGATAGGAATAGAGGAATGAAAGCATGTAAAATGCCATAATTTTATTGTCTTGAATATTATCATAGGTATCATTTAACGATTTTCTTGATTTTCATTCTGCTTCTTTTAGGCCATACTTTTTGTTAAACTGGTAATATTTGGATTTATTGATTTAGAATCAATGGAGAAATTCAAATTCAGATTTTCAGTTTATTTTATGTTAATAGTGTTATGAGTGTATTAATCTATTATTCTTTAATGATCTTTGAAATGTATATATAAACTTTAATGACATTATTTTTTAAATAAAATTTTAATTCATAACATATTAGTTGTTACTGATGGTTGTAAGAGCTAATCAAATCCGCTTTAATGTATCATAAATTATTTAATAATAATAATAAAAAAAACAGACTCTTGAAGGAAACTCTCTATAAATTTACAATTTATACAAGGTAAAAGAAAAATACAAGAGCTGTTTAAGTTCCTATTCAAACTTCATCTCTTTGATTTCATGACTCCAGGACCTACACCCATCCAACACCAAAGTGAATAGATCTTTACTTATACTGTCCTTAAAATCCTCCGAAATAACTAAAACTTTTGCATAATAATTAGATTTATATTACATTGTTAATTTAATTATTATTTTTTGATGAACTGTGTGGATTTCTTTTAAAATAAATATTAATCACCACTCTATCTATTATAATATTTAAGATTTTATGAAAACTTTATGCCTAGATTTGAAGAACCTTGTGGCAGAGTTGGAAAGTACATATACCGATTTAGAGTTTAAAAACATGGAACAAATGACTAAAATTGGTGTACTTGAAGAAGAAATTCTTATGCAAAATGAAAAGTTAATGAAGTATGAAGTACCCAGCGATGTACTGAGTAAGATATCTCATTTTTTAGTTTTTATATGATTATACTTCATGATAACAGATTTCCCCTGAAAGTAATAAGGTATTGAGATTGAGACTGTACTTATGATAAAATTTTCATAATATCCACTAATCTTAGTAGTAGATAGCATTAATTTTCAAATTTATGTATGTATATGTAATCGTCTGTAAACACAGCACCGCAATTATTATTTGATATGGTTTCTTGAGAAACATTACGCAGAGAAGAAATTTTAATAATATATGTGTAATATGAAACTATCTTTTATAACTAAGAATCATTTTCCTCTCATTCTGTCTAGAGTTGAGCTACAACAAGAAACTCATTGTTTAGTTACATAAAGCTTCTCCTTAATAACGTTGTGTGTATTCAGTGTCCCTTCCCACGGCCTAAAGTATTTCTGCAATTGAAAGTATTACTTTGTTTTTTTCATCACCTTATGCCTAATATAAGATTAGATAATTTTGGAATGCAAACTACTGACATTCCCACCACTACAACTGATTGTGTAATGCCTGTATTGATAGAATGAATGAATGGTAAGAACACGGTTCCTAATGTATGGTAATCTGACACCTTATGTTCTATTGAGTATAAAAAATCAACTATTATATTTTTAGTTCCCACACTTCCCAGGGAATGTTCTCCTTGCCTGGTAACGAGTTTTATTTCTCTCTCTCTCTCTCTCTCTCTCTCTCTCTCTCTCTCTCTCTCTCTCTCTCTCTCTCTCTCTCTCTCTCTCTATATCTGTCTCTCTCTCTCTCTCTCTCTCTCTCTCTCTCTCTCTCTCTCTCTCTCTCTCTCTCTCTCTCTCTCTCTCTCTCTCTCTCTCTCTCTCTCTCTCTCTCTCTCTCTCTCTCTCTCTCTCTCTCTCTCTCTCTCTCTCTCTCTCTCCCCCCCCTCCCTCTCTCTCTCTCTCTCCCCCCCCCTCCCTCTCTCTCTCCCTCCCTCCCTCCCCCCCCCTCCCTCCCTCCCTCCCCCCCTAATGCAGTATAACTGCCAAATAGTTACAGGGTAATCTATTTTTATTTATCATTCTGCTACTTGTCTTTACAGAGACAAAAATCTCAAGATAATCATGTTTTGTTTTGGCATGATATCAGATCCTAGAGATTAATATGATTTGAATGATTAAACTGAAATATATTCCATAAATCCTACGCAGCTTATTTCAGCAGGACTTTTTATTAACGCTTTGCTGCTGAAAGCTAGAATCAGTCCACAAAAACAAAATTAAAATATTTATTGAATTTTATAAATACTTATAATAGTGGTGATAGAGTTAGAAAAAAAGGTGAGCTCTTAATTGAATGCTGTATCATTAGGCAAATCCCAGCTTCTCACATGGTTTAATTAATTTAATTGAGATTTAAAAAAAAACGATGGACAATTTTATTATAAAATAGCTAAGGTACCCGGCTTCGCACGGGAATTCATTTTAGGCTGAATAAAGATGGTATTTTTTTGGCAAGGCTTTACTTTCCACAATATTTTGACATTTCCCCGTCACTGTTTTTAGGGTTAATACCCGACCGTTGCTGTGGATTTGTTTATAACAAAACTATTAGTTATTTAAGACTTCACTCTTCTAATATTATAATATATTTCCTGTCTCCTGTGCATGTAGGATTTTTTGTAACGTACGTGCCCAATGAAATAGTTGGCTCCCGCTTTAATTTTGGGTGTATATCTAGTTTATACTTTGTTATACGGCAAAAGTGAATATAACAAAAGTTACTCTAAATTACAGAATAAACAAATTTGATCATGAGCGTATCTGCCGAAAAACCAATAGGAAATGAAATATTGTTATTTTTAAGTTCAGACCTCCAATACAACCCCCACTCCTGCTCGTCCCTTGAAACGGTGGTACAGCTTATTATCATGTAGGAGTTACCACTAATGCACATACCGAGTTTTGTTTAACTCGGTTGAGTTTTTTGTGCCAAATATAATTTTTGACTCCCGCTATAATTTTTAGCGTATAACGCCTTTATACTTCGGTATACGATGATAGTGTATATAAAACAAAGTTTCTCTAAATAACAAAATAAACAACTTTTGTTATGTGCATATTTGCCGAAAATGCTATAGGAAACGAAATATCACTATTATTAATTTCAGGCCTTCCTTATAACCCCCACTCCTGCCCGTCCCTAGAAATGTTAGTATAGCTTATTATAATGAAGGCGTTAGTTCTAATTCACATACCGAGTTTGGTTTAATTCGGTTGAGTCTTTAGTGCCAAATAAAATTGTGGACTCCCGCTTTAGTTTATAGCGTATAACTCATTTATGCTTCCATATACGGCAAAAGTGCATATAACAAAAGTTACTCTAAATAACAAAATAAACAACTTTTGTTATGTGCATATTTGCTGAAAAAGCAATAGGAAACGAAATATCGCTATTTTTAATTTCAGGCCTCCCTTATAACCCCCACTCCTGTTTGTCTTAGAGAATATTAATATAGCCTAAAGTCTAAGTTGGGCTAGTAGTAATATACATACCAAGTTTCATAAAATTCGGTTCAGCCGTTTATGCGTGAAAAGGTAACAAACAAACAAATAAACAAACAGACACGAAAGAGACAAAATGTAGTTATGGTGTCTATGACATGTGAAACGAAAAGTTATCGTGAAATTTCGCGAAAAAAATCAATGTACAGACAGAGGTTACAATTTTATATATATATATATATATATATATATATATATATATATATATATATATATATATATATATATATATATATAGACTAGCTAAGGTACCCGGCTTCGCTCGGGAAATCATTTAAGGCTGAATGATGATAGTATTTTTTTGGGCAAGGCTTCAATGTTTACAACTACACTTCCCGTCGGCGCGCATTGTTTTCCTGTGAGGGTCAGGCAGGCGACTTATAAATGAGAAATTTTATATTTGAAGAATAAATAAAAATGTGTTCCTAATCTATCCCTTGCCACTTTTTTGAATACTTCAAACCATAATCATGGATAGTATTTATTACAATTAAATATCGTCTATAATGAAACTTATTTCCTGTCAAAAACCAATCCGAGCACATATAGTTTAAGCATAGTTTAGCACGTAAGGTTATATTCATAATAATAGATCTCAGTGGTAATCACTTCCCGTAATGCCCAGCATTTCACAGGAAATTAGTAAACTCAATTAACTCTATTAGCCTCCGTCTATTTCCGCTCTCGCATTAGAGCTATCAACACTCTTCTTCTTAAATTATTAATTCAAAATATTTTTGTAATAATTTATCTACCTGATGGAATTAAATAATAGTGTTACCCTAAAAATAATTTCATTTATATTCTAAAAGCTAGTCAAGGGGAAGAGATCGTAGCCGTCCCTGCAACCTAAGTAATACTTTAAACAATCATATCGAGTTTAAGAGCATTTTGTCTTTTGTCATAATGACATTAACGTTTAATTGTTATGATAGTACATATTTGTTTCAATAACATGAAGATATAGGAAATAAGATAGTACCTATATAACCAAAATCAAAGAGTTTGATTCCCTAGTACTTCCCCTATCACTCCTTGAGGAAATTCAGCACGATTTTTTTTTAAAATAATACATTATACAAATTAAATAATGGAAATGCCCTTATAGTTTAAATTTCTATTGGAAATAAATAACGAAGTTATTTTCTAGGGAAAATAAATAAATGAGGCGAAGGGGGAGGGGGATTTATAATCTCACTAATCTGAATCATACTTAGTACTAAATAATCGAAATAGATAAGGCTAAAACATAACATCATTTGTCATAATATGCCTATATTAAAAACACTTAAATAAGTACTAATAAAATCGTCGACTCCCGCTATAGATTTAGCTTATATTCTGTATTTACTTCATTTTACGACATAAGTGATTGAAACAAAAGTTGCTCTAAATAACAAAGTAAACAACTTTTGTTATGTGCACCTTTGCCGAAAAACAAATAGAAAATGAAATATCGTGAATTTTTACTTCAGGCCTCCCTTATAACTCCCACTCCCGTTCGAACCTAAAAATTTTAATATAGCTTATAATCATGGGAGAATTAATTTGACATACCGAGCTTTGTTAAGTTCGGTTCAATCTTTAGCGCCCAATAAAATAGTTGACTCCCGCTTTAGTTTATAGTATATATCTCGTTTATACTTCGTTAAAATTCAAAAATGAATATCACAAAAGTTACTCTACATAACAAAATGAACAACTTTTGTTAGGTTCATATTTGCCGAAAAACGAACAGAAAACGAAATACCGCTATTTTAAATTCAGGCCTCCCTTACAACCCCCACTCCTGCCCGTCCCTAGAAATGTTAGTATGGCTTATTATAATGAAAGCATTAGTGCTAATACACATACCGAGTTTTATTCATTTCGGTTGGGTCTTTCGTCTCAAATAAAATTGTTCACATTCGTTATAGGTTTTTGCGTATATCTCGTTTATAATTCAGTATACGATAAAAGTGTATATAACAAAAGTTACTCTAAATAACAAAATAAACAACTTTTGTTATGTTTATATTTGCCAAAAAAACCAATAGGAATCGAAATATCGTTATTTTTAATTTCAGGCTTCCCTTATAACCCCCACTCCTGTTCGTCTCAGAGGAAGTTAATATAGCCTAAAGTCTAAGTTGGGTTAGTAGTAATATACATACCAAGTTTCATAAAATTCGGTTCAGCCGTTTATGCGTGAAAAGGTAACAAACAAACAAACAAACATACAGGAAAGAAACAAAATGCAGTTATGGTGTCTATGACATGTGAAACAAAAAGTTATCGTGAAATTTCGCGAAAAAAATCAATGTACAGACAGAGGTTACAATTATATATATATATATATTTATATATATATATATATATATATATATATAGATTTAGATATAGATAAGTAATGAGACCTAGAAATACATGTATCTGGGAAGTTAAAATGGAAGAATTGAGGGCAAGGTTTTTCAAGTAGGAGAATATGGATAGACAGATTTTGGTTTCCATAGAATGTAAGTATAAAATTTATTTATGTAATATAGTTTATTTTTAGAACAAATGTTTAGTTTCTGAATTTTTATACTTCATTTTAGAAAGAGGCAATGCAATCTTAAAGCTAAAAAATTCGATTCCTGTCGAAGTGGCAAAACAAGAAACAAATGGCTCATACAAATTAAATACAATATCGTCAGTCAACAGCTATCTGTCAGAAATATTGGCTTACAAGTGCCCACAGGAATTATCTAAAGAAGTGGAAAACCTGAAAGCAGAAAGAAGAAATCTTTCTGAATCTATTGAATATTACAAATCACAAGTGAGTATATTATGACCACATTTTTATTATAATCTTAAAATAATGAAAGGACTTGACACCTCTGGCCTGAATACTCTTTAGAAGCATGTTTTCTATACTATTGGAAAAATTGGCACATTTATCTTATACAAAATGCCTTGATTATAATTGGAAGTCATATTATATTAATTTTCGATTATTGAAATTTCACATCTCCATTCATTAACTTTCAGAAACTGTAACTTAGTCCTGTTCTGCATCTTTCAGGTCCTATGAATGATCTAATTGCTTCTTGCAATGTGATATTTTGTGATTATTTCTAGTGTTGATGCATCCCAGCATTTTAGTGTGATTGCTTTTTCAAATATAATATAACCCTCGGAGATAACGAAGTTATTATATGGGGGGGGGTATTTGGTCTTCATATTACTTCCTTACTATGTTTACCTTTAACATACAAACACGTTCGCTGCTGTAACGCTGCTGGGGTCCGATCGTCATCAAGTCTATCAGGACGGGCCCCTCTCCTTCAGTCTACTCCAAAAAAACAAAGGCTGTAGCAAGCTTATTATGAGAGATATTTTAACGGGAATTGAATATAATTTATTCTTATTACCTGTAGCTTGAGCTAATCTGCTGAAATACTATAAGACGCCGGGGACCGTAACCATCTAGAAATAGAGAAACTCTCGAAGTGGGTACAGCACCACCCCCGGCGCCCGATGCTAATTCCAGTCACAAATTGATTAAACATGAACTGACTTGAATCTGTTTTACCCTCCATGCCCCCCATTCACTCATTTGTCGTTGTGTTGCACTCAGTATGTCGTCGTCGGAAATTAGTAGAGTTAGCACTATCTACATCTCTTGCAGACACCAATGAAAGTGAGAGTGATGTGATTTCAAGTGACGATAGTTTTGCAGAAAAGAACTATTTACTCTCACATTCTTGTTCAACTACTGACCTCGAAGAGCTTACAAGTTTAGACTACTTATTGAAAATAACAGCTGATATTGTGATAAAAAATGTATATTAGTTGTAGACGACATCAGACGCCGTGGACCACTCCTGGCTTTGCTAGTGCTAGTGCTAGTTCTTGGTTTGGAGGACAAATGACTCTGTTAATTCATTCATTTAGTTCACTAGAATTGTCAAGAGATAGCGTTAACTTCGAAAACTGCATCGGTCCCCGGGGTCCGATACAGATTTTAACTAGGAGAGGCATCTGACGCCAGGGACCGGTGCAGTTAGTGGTGGAGTAAATCATATATAGACTGCAGCAGCGAACGTGTTAACAAAAGTTAACACTTCTTATTCTTTTTGTATTTTACGAAAAACACCATTCTTTCCCCGCAGATTTTATTCAAAATTGCACATGTTTCGAGACTTACTTACCATATCTTATGGGGCCTTTGAACTATGAAGTGCTCGCTCCCCCTTTACATTCTTTGAAATTCCTGGGGAGGTTGTTGACTTCTAATTTATGTTAATGTGTGTGTTTAGTATATTACTGCTCAGTTAGATAACATTATTTAGTTGATTTTATTGAAATATTTTATGTTATCATTTTAGATAAAAGCTCGTGATGAACAAATCTCCCGACTCATTGAACAGCCATCTAAGAATGTTTCTACACAGAACACATTACATTCTTGCAGATGTCACTCATTAGAACTTGATGATGAATCTCTTCAGCTTTCAGATTATGATATTAAATCTAAATTTGATGGTTAGTTGATTTTCTTTTTTAATTTATCTTTTTTAGTTATATATTTTATGGAAGGCAAGTAATATATTTACTGTATAGCCAATATATCATATGTTTTATTATTTTAGTATCTAGTAACAGAAAATTATAATAATTAAGATAATCCATATTGTTAAAATATTTACTTTGGCAGATCAATCTCTTAAATTTTCTTTAGCAGATGCAGTCTTCATAAACTTTCTTATATGTAAATAGAAGAAAACTTCAATGACAAGGTTTATTATTTTCCAGAATCTGAAAATCACTTATAATGTGTCATTAAAATAATTTATAATATGTTATGATGCTGCATGCACTTCTTCTTTACCTTTTTTTTTATTCTCAGGGTTTCTCCTTAGAAATCAATGATACTATAATTATTCCTCAAAAAATACATCCTCTTTTAGAGATCTGCTTTTTCCAGTGGTGGTTGTCCAAATATGATTGAACTAGTTTTGTTACCTAATCAATGATTTTACAGCTCTAAAAACTTTAGGAAAAATATTTTTGTTTACTACTTTGAGGGTATGCACTGAGAGTTGTTTCCCATCTTGATTTTTTAGAACAGAATCCAACTGCTATTAAATTTATTAACAGGTAGATTTCTGATCCTCTGTGATTGTTAAACGTTTAACTAAAACTAAACTTGCCTGCATTGTTCATCACTACTAATTCTATGTATACATTTTTGGATACTTTTTAAACCAAATTTTAATATTTAAACAACTTTCCCTTCCCTGGTTAATGCCCCCACTTTTATCAAAATTTCCCTAAGAGTTACTTCATAAATCTGAGACCAATTATAATCTCACCACTGTCCTCATGTCAATGATTTGAAAAAATTCCTGGATGTGTCACTCATTCGGAGAATGCAGCAACTCATATATGCTCATATTCTTTTATTACATCATTTTCCTCCATTTGTTATAAACCAAAACGTTCGTCCTGTTTTGAACCGGTTCTTTCCACCACCTTTCAATAAGCTTCATAGTTGCTCGTTCATAGGAGCACCTGCCGTTACATTTAAAACTGAACAAGGTATGCATTTAGTTCATCATAATAATTGAATTTCCCGCCCTACAAGGAGTTTTGAGGAGAGCAAAATAGGTGAGACAAGTATGCTGGTGGTGGCAACTCATCTTAATTGAGCTCCAATATTCTCTGGGGAGTGATGAGCTCGTATGCGGTCTGTCATTGTTGTAGTGGAACCCAATTTCTCTATGATTAAAGAGTTTTGGTGCTTCATTCAAATCACTCACTTGCCAACAAATTTCATTTGCTTGTTTTCGCTTGAAGGTAAAAGGCTAAATTGTTAAGATTGGATGCATGTTTAGGGGGATAGATGACTGATATTTTCATATTTTGTTTGTCATCAATGATAAAAATTGTCTAGGTATTATATTTTATTAGAATGAATTTCTTTATTTCTAATTGTATTTTTTTTTTATCAAAGACTTTCTATGCATTCTGTATTAGTGATGAATTTTGTAATAATTGGAAGATATCATGACATTCATTCAAGTTATTATTGTTAAAGAAGGAAATACATTACAAACCTTTTGAATTAAATAGCTTACTATCTTTAGTTTCTTTACATCACAATAGCATATCCTTTCTCATTATTATAACATTTCCTTTATCATTAGTTATAGTTTTTTAAAAAATATATATACATAATCCATAAGCATGTCTGTTGATTTAATTTTTAAATGGCCAATAAAATTATACTTTGGTATTAGATGTTAGTGAAGTCTTAAAATTTTCCTTGGAGTATTACTCATATATTGAAACCATTTTCTTTATTTTGTGTGACTGTCTCAATCATGTTTTTCTCTTTGTTTTTAATATACTTAAAACATTTTTTTTTCCAGAACTTAATAAGAGGTTACAATTTTCTGTCAACAGTACACTTTCTTTAGCTGAGAAAGTAAAACTGCTGGAGAAGTTGCTTAAAGAGCAAAGAAACGTTCCTCCTCAAATTGCGAACAATGAAAATATGTATACTTGCATTTGTAGAGAAATTGAAAAGCTTAAGGTATTTTGAAATTGGTAAATCTTAAATTAATGAGTTATGAGTGATTATTGTTTTAGTCATACTATTTTTTGTGTTTCTGCATTGTTTTGAAGTTAAAATAGTGTGAGAGCTTAGGTGCTTACATGCCTTCTTTTTGACCTAATTCAGAACAACCTATTTTAGTCATCACTCCAATCGTGTGAACACATTGATTGACCATTCAAAATGATATAAGAAATTCTGTGTAATTTGAGCAGCATGTTGTAATATTCAAATAGATAATTTTCAGCTTGTGCCTTTATTATGCTGTAACATCCCTGATAGATGTTGTAAATATATTTTATAGCTTAAAAGATCAACCAATTTTAAAAGTATAACTGGAATAGATGTGGGCAGAAGGCCAAATATTATCCGAGTTATTTTTTTGTTTTCAGCCTTCTGTTAATCCCACTCCTGTTAGTTTGCTTGTCTTACATACATTGCAATTCCTGTTTTCATAGGCTTCTTATTATTGGAGAAATAGAGAATTGAACAGGAGATATCATCAGCATGTCGTTCTAGCACATGAGAAATCTGTTTAGTTTACAGGGCACCAGTGTGAAGAACTTTTACTGGTTTTCACTACAGTGTTTTGCTGATATTATGCCCCACTTTGTGCTGTCCCTGGAATGATTTGTCAGAGTAATGATGTTGGACCCCTCCACCACAGATCTGGCCGAGAGCCTGAAACACCAGCTCATGTGTTGGGGAATTGTCCACACAACATGCACTGATAGCTTCACTGTTCTTGTTATTACACAGTCCAATAACTCACTCTCGATCAATGGCACTGCACTGTCTTTTCCTTCGTGAAGTTAACGGCACTGCACTGTCTTAAACACGGCACTAAATTGTTACTTACAGAGTCACGGCACAACACTGTTCTTAACATAAAAATACTTTACCGCACTGCACTAAGTCGCACTGTAGCACTGAACGCACTGATGATCACTTGAAGACAGCTGAGAATAAACTAAACTGTCATGTGATTGATTGATGATTTAGCTGTGTAGTCAGCAACTCACCATCTGTCACACACTTGCTTCTTTAATAAAGTGTTTTTCATCTGTGTATTTTTTATCATTACATCTATGTATCTATTGGAAAATAGTAGAAACTTAGGTCAGCAAAACATTAGCTAATCTGAAACAAAATCCAGATAGTAAATCCTTGGTTTCTGAAATGGAGGTCTAGCTTAAGTTTGTAATCATATTGCTTTTGGTTAGTTTATATCTAACTCAGTGGAAGGTTGTATTACAAAATGTAGTTGTGAGTTTACCATATATTGGATTGTGCTCCTGAAGGGGCATCAACTGGACACAAAACTAGTCAGGAAAAAAAAAATGATCATATAAATCATTTGACTTTTTATTTTTATTGACACACCATGCTCTGGGTAGTGAAGTTATTAGTCATTATTTCACCTTCAGTTTAAGTAGGATCTATGAGAAATATTGAATGCATAACAAGATATTTATATTTAAGTTATTCATTTCATCAGGTTAATTCTACTTGTTTTTATTTAATTTACTTCCAGGGTGTTTTCCACAACTGTAGATGTGGAAGAAGCTCTTCAGAAAGTAAACTAACATTAAAAATTAATGAGTTGCTCAAAATGTTAGATGACCTCGCAGCTGAAAATAAATATCTCCAAAATAAATTAGAAGAATGTGAATTCAAAGGTATTTTGTAATTTACTCATTTTAAAGACATTGACTTTCTATAAGTTACTCACCTCTTTTTAAGGAAATTCTTGAAATAAAATCAGTACATTTGTTATTTTGTTCTCTTTACCCTAGGTTCATTGTTTTTTCAAGTCTTATTTAAATATAGTTTTCAGCACTCACAACCTTCTAACCAGATATGGGACACATTTTTGTTTCGAAAAAAGAGAAATTAATTATTCTGTGTGTGTTGTGTCCTCTTTTTCTATTTACCACTACATAATTAATATGAAATGAATACTGAATAAATAATTATAAAAAAAGAAAAAAAAAACTAAAAAGAAGCACATGATTTTAAGAATAATGGATATCTCATAATGTGTCTCTAATCTGTGATGTATAAACATTTCATACAATACAAATATATTATTCTAGCTAAGTTACCCGGCTTCACCCAGGAATTCATTTGAGGCTGAATGATGATGGTATTTTTTTGGCAAGGCTTTACTTTGTACAATATTTCGACATTTCCTCGTCCCAATGTCTAGCGTTTATACTCGTTACTTTGGATTTGTTAATATTAAAATTATTTGTTAAGTAAGGCTTTACTGTTCTCAATATTTTTATATTTCCTGTCTCATGTGCATGCACTTTTTTTTATAATGTAATTGACCTTATAATTCATAAACATTCTGTCTTCCAAAACATATATGAATAAAAGTTCCTTTCCCTTGATGCGGTACAAAGCCCAACGGTGACAGCTTTTTTAGGGCGTCATAACCACTATTAAAAATAATCTTTTGTAAGTGTAAACTGTATATTCATATTGGTACAGTGTGTTGAGTAAAGTATATTATATATTAACAGAGCAGAGTAACTAAATACCAGAAATAACTGGGTGCACCTCCCCAGCATTAATCCTTTTAAATTATTTATTTATGATAACTGAACAAATTCACATAATTACACTACATTGCTAAAAGTATAAGCATCTAGTAACATGTAAACATAGACCAATATGAGGTCGGCAGGGAAGCTTCAGAATTGATAGGACAAAGGAAGTATCTGCACACCTCCCTGGGCTCAGTGTTGTAACCTATCACTCATTTAGGATCTCAATTCTAAATACATTAAATTATATTAACAAATCAGATTACATTATCTTTACAATACTAAAGATAGTTAACTGTTTGTTCAAGGTTCAAATAATTTTCACACTTTAATTAAATAAAGTATTCAATTCACTTAACTGCAAACTGGCGTTTCTCGTGAATTAATGTTTCTGACATAGATTTAAATTATTAAGGATAAAATACTAACGTAGATTTGAAGTAATTTATCCAGGTGAGGTACCTGGATAGTTCATATTGGAAAGAATTGTTGAGCATATCAATATTTCTTCGCAAATTACTTGCTTCATACATTGTTATATGAAAAAATGTATAAAGCAAAATTTACTCTAAATAACAAAGTAAACAACTTTCGCTATGTTCACGTTTGCCAAAAAACAAATAAAAAATGAAATATCACGAATTTTTATTTCAGGCCTCCATTATAACCCCCATTCCTGTTTGAACCTAAAAATTTTAATATAGCTTAAAATCAAGGAAGAATAAATGCTAATTCACATACCGAGTTTTGTTAAGTTCTGATCAATAGTTAGTGCCCAATAAAATTGTAGGCTCCCTCTTTAGGTTTTAGTATATATCTCATTTATACTTAGTCATACGACAAAAGTGAATATAACAAAAGTTACTCTAAATAACAAAATGAACATAACTTTTAATTTCAGGCCTCCCTTACAACCCCCAATTTAAATTTAATTCCTCTATTCTGTGTTCTAGTAAAAAATGGTCATGTATTCTGATATCATTACTTGATAATAAACAATTAATTTACATATTTATTGTTTATTTTGATGATGAATGGACCTCTGTCAATGAATTAATAATTCTAATCAGAGGAAGCAATTCAATTAAATATCTCTATCAATCAACTAATTTTTCCATGGATCAACCAGCAAATCAAATAATCATTGCAATTGAAAATGGGGCAGTATTACAAGAAATATAGGTTGCACTACTAGCATCAAGGCCAGTTGAAAACTAGTTGGCTCGAAACCTTCCATTAAGTCGATTTAAAAACTAATGAAAAATCATATATAAAACCAGATTTATGAAGCTTTGTTGGATAGGTTTTGAATTTTGGCATGTTGGTTGAAGTTTTGTGGTTTGTTAAACTGAGGAAATCTCCAGAACAGACAGCCATGCCTGCCTCTTGAACACTTCGCCTTAATGGTTGGGGTCCTTGATCACCAATATAAATAAAATTCTAAGTTCTTCTTAACATATGTTTCAATTTAGTAGGGATATATTTTTTCTTGCTTCAGGTCTATTACTAATGACTTTGAAATTATGATTCTTCCCTGTTCATCGGTTTGCCTCTTTTTTGCTTTTTCACTTAAAACATTCTCACTGAATCTTCATAATTGTTTATCAATTATCTCAACGAAAACACAATCTATACTACCCTTATTCTGAAAAAAATAAAATTCCTGAATCAAAACAAATTTGATTAAACTTCTGTTCAATAGTTTTAATACAGATGTTGCTAGGCTGAGGGTCCATTTAAGCCATATAAATATGTATAAAGAAAAGCAGAAGTAAGAAAGAACAAAATTATCCGACGTGATCAGACAAGTATGAGTAAGAATGTCATGGATTCTTTTAAAGAGATAATTCAGCCAAAGTTATCACTTTTTGATGTGTATGAGTTTTGGTGATAACTGATAGGTCAATATCTTTGATAGTTTTGTATTTCTACTAACTATCTATAACTTGACTACTATTAACTATTTGTTTGACTTCCCAACTTAATATTATTTTTCTTTGAGTTTGAAAGTTCTTTTATATATAAATACTTTATACTTGTTTCTTTATTACTTTATGAATTTTCATTGATTTATCATAACAATACTTATCTAATTGTTGTATGATTTTGATATATCCTTTTATTATATCTTAGTTATATTTATGTTGGCTAGGGATCCCTAAACAATTGATACTCCAAAATGAATCAATGAAAATGTGCTATGATGATTTGAAAAAACAGGTGATATCACTTGAAAAAGAAAATGCTGCTTTACTACAAGACAATTTATCTTTAAAAAGTTTGTTAGAAAATAATGGAATCCCCGAAAAAATGGCTACCTTCAAGTCTTCCTCAGATCAGTCTGGAAAAGTTACATGTGAAAGTTCATCTTCTTCAGTTCCAAAAAAATCAGTAGAAGGTACGGATTGAAAATTTTCTCTTTTATCTTTTTATTTTCATGAGAAAGTAACTTACTATTTATTCCAGTAATTTTAATGTTATTCACGAAAATATAAAAATTCTACCTTATTTTTTTTTTTCTACATTTCAAAAGTGTTACAGTATGAGACCATATGATCTAAGAAAATTCACATTGACTAAAGATCCTTTTAATAGCTTATATTTCATTGGACTTTTTTCTCTTCAGGATCCTATATTCCAATATTATAATTTTGAGTATTCTTCTGTTTATCATTTCCGTTTCAAGAGATTATAAATTTTAATTGCGAAAAAAATCACAATATATGGAAGCTTGTAAAAAAATTGCTCTTCATCCGCCAATGAGATTATCTCTCTTCTCCAAACCAAATTCAGGGTGTGCAGAAGGGACAAACTTAATGTTCAAGAATGGCCAGCCAAAGAGGTTCTGTTTGCAATGTTGTTTAACTCTTCCTTAAGATTTGTGACAATTCTCCTATATTACATTTGTCACAGGGAGAACACTTTATTTTATAAACATTATATTTACCATCCTGTCTTTAATTTTGTCTTTTATATGGCTGAAACTCTTTCTAATTGCATCCCCTTATGTCCATGCTATTGGTCCCACATCCTTACAGATTTTCTTAATGTAATTTGTTATTGCTTGGTTATATTTTAATGGGACAAACTTCATGGTTAACCTTGTGCTTTTGTTATTTTATAATCAGATTGCCACATTGTTGATATAAGTAGTTGTTTATGGAAACACCTTTCTTCTGTTATTTACTTCATTGTTCCTGGGCTAAAATAATGTTCTATCTTCAACTGCAATAGTTTGTGTTCCTTGAGTCTTGTCATTTTGTTATTGATGTTTGCACCATTCATTTTCCACTTCTTAGCTTTTAAATGTCTTAATGCTAGCACCAGCCTTAAGACCTTGAATGAGCTTTCTTCTTTTATGTTGTTCTGGTATATCTTCATAGTAATCGGTGTTGTTTTCTTTTTTAAAACTTTATTGGTTGTGCCTTCAAACAATTCTTTACTATAGTTAAAAACATGAAAATGCATTTCATTCTTCTCTTAATATTTCTGTTTGGTTTTGAATCATCAGACAGTGTACTCTCAGTTTTTTTATTACTTATTCAGGATAATTGTTTTCTTTAAGCTTAGTTTTTAATTTATTCTTTATCTCATCATAATATTTAGAAGGCTCTTTGTAGTGCTGTGAGTATTCTATTGTATTACTATAGAAGTAATTGTAAATGTAAAGAACATTGGTAAGCAATAAAAAGAAATAAGTAATTGCGGCATACAAAAAAAAAAAAAAGGACTTTTACAAAGGATGGATTGGTATTTGAAGTTGCTTTTAACTCAGAAAATGAATACAAGAAGGGTAATTTTTAGCAATAAGAAAAAAATATATTGTGATACAAAAAAAAAAGCATATGTAATATAATGTTGGGGCACAATAATTATCTATAATTATTGCATGCTGCTTTATTTTCTTCTTTGATAATTGTGATGGTTCTCGAAAGTAAATTTTTTTCATTTGTTACAATTTATCTTATAAATAATATATGTTGTACCCCTAACTTTCAATGTATCTTTTAGTTTTCTTTAGCTGTTCCTTATTTGGTCTTGAATATGCAAACAAGTTTTTATTTACACCTTTGAAAATATATTTAATATTTCTTGCCAATGTTTTATCCTATATGGATCCTATTTCTCCAATATTTTTATTTTGCTGTTTTTACATCACTATTTTTACCTTTCTGTTGATTTTTAATGGTAGGAGTATTAAATGGTTGATCAGGACCCACCATTATCTTTTTATTATTCTTGATGTGCCTTTGCTAGCAGAATATAGTAGTTGCTAAATAGTGTTCAAGCATATAAAAATGCTTCTAATGAGGTATTAGTAAGATTTGAAACCAGTAGAGTTATAAAAAATGAAAGTATGTCAGATCCCCCAAATTATTATTATTATACTATTATGTAGTTTTTCTGTCATATATTCTCATTTGTTCTTAGGATCTTCAGAGTTATTGGATGAGAATGATTCACTTAATAAGTGCTGTGCTGATTTAAAAAATCAGTTGATGTCAGTTATTGAAGAAAATCATAACTTACGTCAAGCCAACTTATCTCAAAAGAGTTCTACTGAGAAGCCTAAACCTTTTGAAAAAACAGTTGCCTTCAAGTCGTCAGTTGGAGTTGGACTTGAAAGTTCATCTTCATCATCAAGTTCGAAACATGAAAAAAGAGGTATGAGATTTTTTTTCACTGCTGTTATTTAGTTAGTAGAGCTAATAGTTAACAATTATTATTTTAAATGCTTATTACTTTTTGTATATGTTTGGTAGGTGCTTCTAGTTTACTAAATGCCGTGAAAAAGCCAGTGGTTGGTAAAGCTCCACTGAGATCTTGTTGCCAGAATTTAAGGGATGAAGTGATGTCTTTAAGAGGGGAAAACACTGCCTTAAAGCAAAGCAGTTCAGTTTTGAAATCTATTATTGAAAGCTTCAAGTCAATAAGGAACAGTTCAGAATGCATTTCAAGAAATCCTAGTAATGAGAATTTATTTTATTTTTTCAATCTAACATGAAACATAATATATTTTAATTTGTAGCCAATGGTGTCAAAGGATGTAAATTGAATTCTAACATCAAATTTTTTAACCACTTTGTCCTCATCAGTGTGCTCAGCCTTCATTGTTGGTTCCTTCTCAAGAGGACTTTCTAAAAATACACTTATTATGTTTTGAGTTTTTCTTACAGTGAACTTGTTTCCATTAAAAATTTAGTAACTGTAACACAAATTTTAAATTAACTTAGTAGCTTTAATAAAAGACTCCATCTTCCCTCTCTTTTTATTTAATAATTGGCTATTTTTTGTTTATGATGGTTACATTGTTTGTCCAAAGAGTAAAATTATTATACGTGTAAGGGCATATATTCACGCATGCATTTACTATTAACATTATCCAAATTAATTTTTTTTTTGACTTAGTTGAACTAATTTTAATCTTTCATTTTCAAAATGACACACAAGCATGCAAACACACAGGCGCACGTAAAATGCACAAATCTTTATTTCAGAAACGGGCAGTTTTATTGAAAAATGCAGTGACATAAAAATTATAGCCAACAAAATTATCTTTGAAACAAGTCTATGGGAAAAGGAATGGATTCTGAAATAAATAAAAAAGTTAAAAAAAAGAAGAATTAATTTATTTTCAACTAATTACATAGTTATTATTTGTAAAAGGAATACATTTTCCTACCTGGATAGTTTCATGTAAAAAAAACAACGGTGTGCTATCTTCCAAGGGAGATTCATCCACCCACATGTTTTTGATGTTTTAAGTGTTACAGTCTTCAACCTCTTTTTAAATGAAGATTCTTTAAATTAAATAGAAGACATACCTGATACAAAGAAATGAAATGTAGTTGCAGCTTGAAAGCTCTCCTTTCCGTTGCTCAATCACTTCTCGATCAACAATAAGAGAAATCTTTCCCCAACGCAGTATCTGTCACAGCTTGCACATGGAGTGGCCAACCTAGGTCACCCGACCTGACAGAAATGGATTATTTTCTATGGTGGAGGGTCAAAGACATCTCTACTAGAACAGGTCGCAGAATATTGAAGACATAAAGAATAATAACAGGACATAAGGTTAATATCAGATTGGCGATCAATTTAATTTCAGCAGCAGAAATACTTAGTGCCAAAATGGATTACAGATACCTTCTTTTGAAGTGCATAAATGAGGAAGGATGCGTTTTCGAACATTTGTAAATACTAGCTGTAAGTATTGTTGTACAAAAAAAAAACTGGTTTTTGTTGTTTTTTTTTAACATGAAGCTAAGCAGGTGGAAAAATTTATTCCTTTGAAAAATAATTACTCCGTAATTAGTTTAAAATAAATTAATTCAAAGAACGTTTTTTTGGTATGTTGATGTTTTTTGGATTCATTCAAGAATACTTAAAGCATTATTTTGTTTTAAATACTTGCTGGCCAATGATTCTTCCACACCTTTCTTTTACACGAAAGTATGCAGGTGGTAAAATGTATTCCTTTTACAAATAATTACTATGTAATTAGTGTAAAATAAATTCTTTTTTTTTCCCCAGTTTCTATTTTATTTCAAAATCCATTCCTCCCCCCCCCCCCTTAGGCTGGTTTCAAAGATAATTTTGTTGGCTACAATTTTTATGTTGCAGCATTTTTCAATAAAACATGCTGTTTATGAAATGTAGATTTTTGCATTTATGGCTCAATGATGTGCCAAATCAAAAGATTCATCGATATAAACTTGTTTTAGAATTTGATTTTCTACGTAAACCCATCATAAAAAGTATGACATTCCAAAGTTATGGTCACTGGAGAAGGTTACAAGGTTCAATATGAACTGAAAAGATTCTTCAGAAGTCACAATTATATTAGTTATAACTAATGATGGACAATACTTAGTATAAAATAAATAACCTATTTCTGTCAATTAAGCTTCATAGTTACAAATAAAAATCCTCAGCATTTATTTGTACCCCCAATATAATAGACTCACTGATTAGGAAAGCTCTCAAGAAAATATGTTACACTAATCCACACAATAATAATAGCCTATATAACCATAATATCAAAATAAATATTTCAAGAAATATTCCCATTCCATACAGATATATTTCACTTTGTAAGGAAAATAAAGTATTTAGATGAAAATATCCATGACTTTTCATCTCATTCTATAATTAATCATGGTGAAGGTCAATTAATAAATGAGTCTTTTATTAAATTATACATATTTAATTGAAATATATATTATGATTATTTAATCTTAGAGGGGAATAAATTTATTTTATGAGAAACTCAACAAGATGAAATTGTATATTTAGAAAGTTGTCTTCATTATTATTATTAGACCTCTTATTAAGAGATTTGGAAACGTGAAAGAATAAATCAATCAATCAAATCGCAATCCATTCCATAGCAAACTGGTATACTGGCTAAGGTACGTAGATGATATTTTGGTCTGTTTTAGTGGCTCTAAAAAGGAGTTAGAGGAGTTATTGAAATATCTTAACTCTTGTCACCGCACCATTTCATTTACTCTCGAAGTAGAAGAAGACAGTAAGATTAATTATTTAGATTTGACAATATCAAGACATAACAATAGCCACAAATTTTCAATTTTCCGGAAGCCAACTGCAAGCGATATTGCAATACCCAATACCTCCTTCCACCACTACAAGCAAAAATTAGCGATATTTCATGCATACGCTAATCGATTGCTGGATATTCCAATGAGCAAAGAAGAATACTCTCGTGAGCTAAAATTTATTCACCACTTAGCGTTGGTTAATGGATATACCATAAACCTGGTGGATAGAATGATTGAGAGAAAGAAGGTAACGAGACTAAGGAAGAGTTTGGGGATTCCAGAAGTTACCTCAGAGGTGGAAAGGTGGTGCTCTTTGCCCTATCTAGGATTCGTGTCGGAAAAAAATCCAAAGAATATTTAAACGTAAGAAAATCGGGGTGGGTTTTGCAAGTCCAAATAATTTAAAATCCGTTTTATGTAAGCTAAAAGACCCAATAAAGCTGCCGGACCAGTCGGGAATATATAAAATCATATGTGGAGAATGTGGTGCGTATTATGTGGGAAGGACTTCAAGGAAATTAAAGAAAAGGTGCCAGGAGCATCTGTCGAGAATGGACTCAACGTTCCTCCAGCATTTGAGGAAAGAAAAGCACGAAGATGCCCCACACGAGGTAGCTTTATTGGTGAGGGAATATAACCACAAACTAATTCAGAAATTGGAACCTCTCTACATTGAGCTGGAGAGACGGAGCGGTGTCTGCCTAAATGTGCAATTGGAAATGCCAAGTTCTGTCCTGTTGAGTAGGCCTCCTCCATCTCTGCTAGTCGCCAGTAGTGGCCCCAAAGCCGTGGCGTTAACGTCAATTATACAGCAGAAGGTAGGATAATTGTTAATTTATAGTAACTTTTTTATACGGTATACATGTGTTTGTTAATGTTTAGAGTATTTATTCACTTTGACTATTTTAATTAATTGAACTATAATATATTCTTTTAAGGTTTGACTTAGTTTCTAGTAGTTTTAAGTTAGGACGTTTTTTCTAAGTCTGATTTTAGTATGAAATTCTATTTTGTTAAATATTTCAAAATGTAATTGTTGAATGCATAACTTGGCCTAAGCTTGTTTCTTTGTTGTTTGTTGGTTAGCACCTGATGATGGCACGTTAGTGCCGAAAGGCCTTGTGCATGAATAAATAAATTGGTGGGAAGACTTCGTGTTATTGAGACCTGTTTCCCAGATCTGCACTCCCACATCCAGCAACATACAAATTAATATAAAAAGAATAAATTGGTTCAAAAACATGAAGTGGGGAAAAAATTATTTATTTAGTATTCTAAAAGCCTTTCTCATTGTAGTTAGGTTGGTTCCGATATCAATATTTTTGTCCATGACCAAATATTAATAATTTTGTGAATGACAAAATTATTGTTCAATATCATTAACCAATCTCAATCAAAATTATTGACTGAGTACTTTCATATTGTGTGCTCATTTTTGTTTGTGTTTATAATAATTTAAGGCTCTAGTCACACTTAATCAATTTGTGGGTTACATACTTATTCTCTTCCAGGATATTTCCCTGCACTTGGTTTGATTATTTACAATGTATTGGCCCTGTAAAAGTGTTATTTCAGAAAGTCATTAGACTTCAAGTTATAAGCTTTGTGTGCTCTAATTTAATTATGATTTTTTCTTTGCTAAATGTATTGTATACTTCTTGCTTGGTCATATTGCTTCTGATGGTTAAGCAGCCCTAGTTTTCTTAACACGATTATTTTATGAGATGTAATCAGTTTTGGTAATTTATAGTTTACATAATTTATAGCAATGTATAGTGCATACACATTTTTTTTCTTTATCTTTTATTTTATTATCTGTCTGAGATATCTCTTCTTCTTACCTATTTCTTTCTGCTTAGTCTCTGGCTATATACAATAGTAGCATTAGGAAGATACTGCACGATATCTTCCTTATGCAGCATAACATATTGTTTATATATATATATATATATATTGGCATTATCTTTCCCTTTCCCACCCTTTTTATCTGTTTTTATCCTTCTCCTTTCATGTTTCCATCATCCCAAGTCGTCCAGACTTTTGCTTCATATAACTAACTTGTAACTCATGGCTTTTCAATTGATACTAGTAACATATCTGATTGTACCACATTTTGTTTCCTTTTCCACATATATCAACTTTTGTATTCCACCTCATGGTATTGACTCTTATGTGTAGTGCTGAGGAGCCAAGATTCAGTGGCATTGGTCTAGATTAGAAGAAAATTACCTTGTATATCACATGTTCTTTTGTGTGTGTGTTCCTCTACACACTCCTTGATGGGTTAAACAAGCACCAAGTACCTGTCTTTAGTTGCTATGAACTTAGCAATTTTAGAAGTGATGGCATTAATTTAAACTGTTTTTTTCTAATTACAGTGTATCAACAACTCCCACTTTTTCTTTACCGCTTATGAAGTCACCTTTGGTGTGCTGAATAACATCTCCTAATTCATGAAATACCATATGTATAAGTGACAAGATGTATTCGCAAGATATATTATGTATATGTATAAAATCACCTTTTCAAAATTAAATTTTTCTTATTATTACTTTTTGCATGTCTTAACTTTGTTGTAGGTGATAATGAGGAAACAAGTGTGGGGAATTATAAAACAAACAATAGTTCTTCATCAAATAAAACTGAAGAAAAATATTTGAAACATAATTTTGAAACCATGAAAGATGATTTACTCAAAGAAGTTGAACGTGTATGTAAAGAAATTTGTTCTCCAACCAGTGCTTCTACAACAGTAAGTTTATTAATATATAGTGGTCTTGTTTTATAATCTCAGTATTTGTTTTGAGGGATTGAAATTCTGGTTTTGATGTCTATTTCCATGGTATTACTCTCTCTTATTATTCCCCTTTTTAAATATATTAGCAAGGAACGTCTAAGTTTCATATGTTTGGTCTTTTCTGTGTTTTTGTGAGCCCTAGATCTTGGACTTCTTACAGAAAATATTCAATAGCTCTGTTACCTACTATGATGTTTCTGCCTTGATGTCTCTGTAATAAGGGTTATAATTTCTTTTCCGCATTATATTGGGCAATTTTTCATGTCCGTTGAAAGTTATTGTGTGTTGAGATATATCACTTAATAAGCCTTTTCTCGGAAGTCAGCTCTTGTATATTAAGTAATTTTGCAAGGGGCAATATAATTTTTTGTTTTTAGAAGCAGGATTGTTTCAGTAATGTGGTCTTGTTCATGTAGCACATTTTCCTTTACGCTATCACTATTGATGGGTAATCCATGTGGAAGATACCTGAACTTTGAATGTCCTAAAGTACTAGGGCTCTCTTCCTTTGATTAAAACACTCTCTATAAAGTTCTTTGAATGACTGTGAAGTTTTCTGTGTAGTCCTAGTAAAAATCTGAATGTATCCTCCCATCCTTAAGTCATTAGGTATTCTGCAAGGATGTAGTTTAAGTCTGCTACTCTTCATAATAGTCTTGAACCTGACACTTAGAAAGGCTAAACTGCAAATGAGACAGTGTTGGTCGAGGCACAGAAACCTACAACGCACAGGATCTCAGTATTAGCACTCAAGGATTGACCTAATCTTGCTAGCTGCTAGTGACAGAACCCTTCAATACAATGTGATTGTCCTCCAAAAAGAAATGGTCACAGTAAATAAACCCAGGAAAAACAAAATTCATGCATATTGGAAAGAATCCATGGATAATAATGAGAGTACTGAGAGCAAATGGAGAGAGATTAGAGCAGGTGGGCAATTTCAAATATCTAGGGGCCCATCTCAATGAAAATGGCTATATTGACATAGAGAATTGGAGTAGCTCGAATAATATTTTGTTTGCTAAGGAGAGACTTTCTTGGTAAAGGAGAAGGCTCAAAGAGAACTAAAATGGCTGAGGTTAAACCTATGTTTCTCCATCTCTCCTCATACTCTTCTGAATCGTGGACCTGCACTTCAAAGCACAAAAGCTATCTCCAGTCTGCTGTGATGTGATACCTTTGCAAAGTGGAAGGGAAAGTCCGACGAAGTTGAATCCAGAACAGTACCATATGGGGTAACCTCTGGGCTTCTGTGGAATATTGTATCTCGAGGGTTTGAGGCAGCATGCACTATCCAACTATTATGACTCAAACATATAAGCCATCCACAGTCAAGATGTTAAATATTGATATTCATAATTCCGATCATCCAATTCATGGTGATATTGGCTGAAAGATGAGACATTCTGCAGTTGTTTCATAAGTAAAAATTTGAGAATTTATTATTCAGAATGACTTTTTATACTGAAAAGTATATTCAGCTATTTATGATTGATGTCAATTAAATTTGCCTCTTATTAATCTAAGGGCTTTGCACAAGGAAGGGGTTAATAGAAGTGTATAACTTATTTACTTGGCGAATGATTTCAATAAAGTTCAGTACTTATGTATGAACAAATTATTTTGCCAAGATTATAAAATATTGAGTACAATTTTTTTTTACCTAATTTTCCTTTTTTAGAAATCTGAGTGAGTAGATCATAACCATTGTTTCATGCTTTAAAATTTCTTCAATTATCCATTTCATATAATCACAAGCAGTTATTCCGATTTTAAAAGTCCTTTTAAAATTAATCTGCTATAAATTATAACTATGTATGTTGTTCTAGGACATAAATGAGAGATTGAAAGTATTATCAGCAGAACTTGAAACTATCAGAGCTGAACGTGATTTTTATATTAAAGAGTATTACTCACTTAAGGACAACTTCAGTAAAAACAAACACGACGTAAGTTTCTCTCTTATTTCTCTTTTCTCACCATATCTCCCTCTACCTCCCTCCTTTCATCTTTTATGGTCCCAAATCACTCATTAGCTTGTAAAAGTGCTTCGCTTTTGCAGTTGTCTTTAGGTTTAGTTTATCATTAGCAAAAATGAACAAGTTATGAGCCTTTAATTGTTTCTGACATTAGCTATGTTTGCCCTTCTGTCTAATTAATCTATCCTTTTTTTTTTATTTATATGAAAGAGTAATATAATTTTGGAAAAACAAATAAGGTTTATCATAAATGAATGAACCTATTAACTCTCTCTTTCCTTTTATTCATTTATTTTATTTATTTTTATAGAGATTTAACAATGAAACAGAAGGAGCTTCTGGAAGGGTTGATAAACGCTATTTTCAGGATGAAGTTTTTACTCTCCAACAGAAAGTGTTTGTATGTATTACTTAATTTTATATAAACAAGTTTCATTTTAGTTTAATTATAACTTGTATATTTATGCATTATATTTAATATGCAGCAATTCAATTAATTTCTAGTTGTTACCTTTGGCTACTAAATGTCTGCAAAATTATAACCCTTCATAAATGATAATTGGTGAGCATGAGTATGAGTATGAATCTTACTAGTGAGAGCAATGGGTATTTGTTTTCTGTATAATTTGATAGTTATTGCAGTAAAGATCAGATCCAGCTGAAATTTGGAATACAGGCTCAGTGAACCTTTGGTCTGTAGGGTGTATAGTTTTTTGCAAAGTTCTGGTAATGAGAATTGCATTATAGATCTGAAACCTAGTTAATCATTAACTAGATGATAGTAGTTTTGTTGCCAGGGCTTTAGTTAGTTGGGATATATTATAATTTAAATCATCAAGCTTAAAAGATAATATCTCAGCTGTAACATCTCTCCTTGAATCCAAACATTAGAATATGTTCTGATATAAAATTGAACACCTTCAGTAGTAAAACACTTGGCTATGATATGCAGTCATACAAAACTATATTCAATAAATTATTTAATCTTTTGGTCAGGCCCAGAGAGAGTGAAATGTTTAGAAATATTAAGAAAAAGTGGATATATACATATCCCCTAAATGTTAACCCATTCAGGTTTCTTTACATAAATATCAGTATTCCTAAGCCCTCGATATTTTTTAAAAGCATGTTTTATTTCCTATTACTGTCATAAGTTTTCACTTTTATCAGCATGGAATGTTGATTTATTTTTTAGTACTTTATCATAATATTTTTAATTTAAATTTTGTTAGCACTTAAATTTATTTTCTGATACTGTAAAACTATTGTAATTTTAGGAGCTACAGAACAGTCTTCAGTATGATAGATTACTGTTTAATAATGAAAAATTAAAATTAGAAGATACTATTAAATTCCACGAGAAAGAAAAAAACAAGGCTTTGAGTAGAGAAGATGAACTATTGAGGAAAATAAAATTTCTGGAAAACACTGCTGATGCCCTCAATAAAAGAGTACATGATATTATGTCTGAGAGCACTTTTCTACAGTCGCAGTACAATAGTTTACGGTATGCTATAATTTGTTACTGTTTTTATTTTTTATAAGCACACCTCAAAGTTTTAGGCCATGAAGGGGAAAGTGGTACAAGTGAGTTAAATGAAGTTGAATATACATTATTACTATGTATATTTTTTTAAGAGATAACAGACAAGAGAAACATGACAATTGTAGTATGGCACTTCTCCTCACAACTTTAAGATACTGTCTGTGCTCATTTATGGGGGCTAATGTAGAGGTATGAAAGGATACTGGAAGAGTATCTGTGGTTTTTGCCTAGGATACTTAACAGATCATATGCTTGACATTGGTCAGATGTTAGAAGATGCTTGCAAGCATGAAGCTGACCAGTATCACTTTATTTACTTCCAACTGGCTAACAACAGTATAGGAATGTTAAAATTAATAGAGACATGCCTGTACCTTGGAATATCTGGTAGGTTTATCAAAGTGATGAGGGTGGCCCTGGAAAGGATAAGATAGAACCAGTGTGTGTGACATTGCAGCATTGCCAGTATGGTAGGAGAGTTTGTGTAAGGAATGCATAATTTAGGGTCAGTATACATAAGGATAATACGGAATACATGAAAACATCTAGACAGACCAAAGAAATAGTAGATTCAGTAATTTTTGGTGAATTCACATTTCCTACTTTTACTTAATCTAAATTTCTGGGAGGAATGGTAACAAAATAAAAGTTGACATTAGAACGGCAATGGCTCCACTTACTAGTAGATCCTTCAATAGACACACACAAACATATATTTGCAATCATTGTTTTTAATTGGGAAAATATTATTGAATGCTTTTTAGGATCAATAAAAAATCTTATTTGTCTGTGTTGTACTGTCATTTTCAGCGTAACTGTTAAGCACCAAGGAAAATGTTCAGATCTGTTTCGCCACGGAGGGACTACAAACGGGAGAATAATGACCAAATCTCAAGGGGTGACATAAAACGGGTAGTTAAGCGAATACTGGAGGAGCAAATGAATAGATCGTGAGCCAAATGCTTCAACTGCGGAAAGGTCGGCCACTTTCACCGTAATTGCAAAGCACCAAGGAATAGGTCAAGATCTATTTGGCCATGCAGAGACAACCAATGGGTGACTAACACCGAAACCTCAAGAGCCAATGTTAAACTAGAACAAACTCACACTGAGGGGCAAGAACTAGCTCCTAAAACCGATGGCTCCACAATCTCCATTTCCATTATACGACAGAAGAACAGCAACCTTATGGCTCGTAGGCTCATCAACGGAAGGAAGCAGGTCTTCACCATAGACACGGGAGCGAAACAGTCCATCATTCGGCCTGATTTGGTAAAAGGGGCAGTGGAACCATTAGAGAGCGTACGACTGCAAACTGCTACAGGGGATTCAGCTACTGTCAACGGAAGAATCAAGATGAGACTGGCTATCGCCAACATCAGCACTGAACATGTCTCTGTTGTTGCTGATATAGTGGATGAAGTGATCATCGGTGAGTACTTCATGATAACCCACGGTATTGAACTGTACATTGGTAAGCAAACTATGACCTGGCGAAATGCAGAAATACCTTTAGATGTTGGACATGAGAGCAAGACCACAAGGAAGGTGCGTACCGACGGACGCCAGAAATTGTCACCTCGAGCAGAAGTCTGTTCTATTGTTAATAAAAAAGGGAGAAAACACAATGACGCTCGAGCCCTCTCAAGGCGGCCATGCAACGACTTAGCCATGTTGGCTCAGGAGGAGACTGGTTGACGGCACAGAAGGGTTACCTTACTTTGGCTAAGGAGGACAATGAAAGGCTGACCCGTTATGACATATTTGACCGCAGTAAAATTACCAGTAACAAGATGAAAGCCAGGTATGATTGAGCAGCAAATACGGAGGGATTCACTGAAGGACAAATGTCACTACTTTTTAACCCACAACGCAAGAAAGGACTATCGCCTAAATTGCAAATGCACTGGGAGAGACCTTACAAGGTGATCAAGAGATTAAATGATGTGGTCTACAGGATTAATCTGAGGTCTAAAATTAAAGTGGTACACCTAGAGTGACTAGCCAAGTATGGCAACGGCATTATTGAGCCTATTTGGGACGAAAAGGCTTAAGTGGGCGGCAGTGTTGCGAAAATTAAATAGAGATACTCACGTATTTGGGTTGTACGAAGGAGATGAAAGTAGCCGACCAAGGAAGGAGTATTGACACCTGTAGTGTCTAGACTAAAGAACCCAGTATGTTCGAGACAGCTTCCTTTGATGTCGCCGCGCCTCCATATAAGCTTATAAAACTCGAACGACAGTTAGTTTGTTCTCAGCTGTCTTCAAGTGATCATCAGTGCTATTGTGCAACTTAGTTGCAGTGCGGTAAAGTGTTTTTATGTAAATAACAGTGTTGTGCCGTGACTCTGTAAGTAACATTATAGTGCCGTGTTTAAGACAGTGCAGTGCCGTTAACTTTGGGAAGTAAAGGTCAGTTCAGTGCCATCTTTTGGTGAACTTCAGTGACCGTGAGTGAATTATTGGACTGTGTAATCTGAAGAACAGTGATGCTATAGTGCATACTGTGAGTAGTAATTAAGAATAATTAACCAAGTGTATAGTGCATTGTTAAATAAATTGTGCAGGGATAAAAACTTTGAAACTTGTGTGTGTTTAATTTTGCAATCCAAAAGAACTCTAATAAACAATATTTATTACTGTTTTTGTAATAAAACGTAACAATATATTATCATAACTATGTTAGTTCTTTTATTAAGTTGTAGCTCTTTTATTTAAAATTTTTCATAATCATTACGAGTGTTAATTACACTTTGAGGGATCATGCTGAAGCCTGAATTGAATAGTACTCATCATGGATGAATATATATATATATATATATATATATATATATATATATATATATATATATATATACATACATACACACACACACACACACACACACACACTCACACGTGCGCACGCACACACACACACACACACACGCCCGCCCATGCACACATACATCATGTAAATAAATATATTTTTAATACATTTTTTTAATTTGTAAGATTTTTTCAATTGCTTTTGGGGGTAAATGTAAACCCTATTTGCCTGTATTGGACTGTCATTTTTCCAAACTTCCTTTAGATTATCATAACTATGTGTAATCACTTAATCGGTTATAGATTTTTCATTCACAATTTTTCATTATTTTTAGGAGTGTTAATGAGCATTTACAGATATCATTAAAGAATGCTGAAGCTTCCTATCAAAAGGCTGAAGTTGAATTAAATAGTGCTCTTAATGAGATTAAGAAATTAGAAAATGAAAAACAAGAACTGCTTGCTGATTTTTCATGTGCTAGGGAAGAATTACAAACTGCCCGTGATAAACTACTAACACTTGTCAAAGAGAAGGACACTCTATTGGTATGACCATTTATTTGATTTTCTTTGGTTTGAACTCTCCTAACATCTTGGAGATACAAAGTAATTATGTTGCACCAACCAATTAATGGATCACCTAAGTAGTTTATAAGACAGTGTACAAAATGAATTTTTTAGATTTCACTTGATGAAAATCAGCTGTAGAGGTTGTACTCATGATATGATTTTTCATAAAATTCAATCAAATGTTCATCGATCCTCTCTAGGAGATGGCGAAAATGAAGTCTGTGCATATATATATATATATATATATATATATATATATATATATATATATATATATAAATTTCAAGGCAAAAATTGTGTTATGAGTACAACCTCAATAGCTGAGTTCCTTTAAGTGGAATATGCAAAAAATGAGAAATCTTTCAATTTAAATGGAGGTTCTAGAGTTAATAATGAGAAATACTATTAATAATCTGTAAAAAGAAGATAAATAAATCATTCTAATTCTGACATTCATTTTTGTTTAATTTATATTAAATTTCTGTAACGGAAGTTATAGGTTAAAGTTTCTATTAGAAAAAAATGAAGATAAAAATTTTAATTTTATAAGTTAACAGTGAAATGAATAGCTAAATAATATGATTTATGAATGTGTACTTCCTGTGAAGAGTACAATATATACCATTAGATTGAATTTATAAGATATTAAAAGTTTCAATGTTGTCGGCTTAAATGTTTTGATTTAAAATTCTATCATATTATATTTTTTGGAGCTTTAAGTCATTTTTTGTTAAAAGGGGAGAATCCATGCTGAGACTCATTTTTGGAGCTTACTAAAATGAACATGAATGTATTTTATAATATTTGATTAGCAAGATTAAAAAATAATAAATTTTAGTATTTTCTTTTTAATAAAATAGTTTCTCCAAAACCGCTGTAACTTATAATGTGTACCTTATTTATTTCCTGTAATTTAAATATAATGTAGATAAACAACAACATCTGAAATAATACCTATCCTCTCCTGCCGCTATTGTTGCAAGATAGATTTGAACGGAACTCCTAAACTCTTCCAAGTATATTTATTTTTCAATGAGCACCCTAATTCTACTCCCTGTTTTGACTTCTCATAAAATATTTATAAAAGGCAAATAACTCATCAGCTTTAGCAACAAAGATAATTGGCTCTTAGTTCCCATTTTAAGTTCTATTAAATTATGCAACAATTTTATAGAAACCTTACCTCTAAAGATTAATAAAAAGGTATCCAAAACAATAGTTTTGATTTATTTTTACCAACCACAGATATCAATAAAAATTTACATTTTCTTAGCCTAAAATGTCTAAGATAGTTTTCTTCTTTCAGTGATCTTCATTGAAACTGACATTCAGTGCTCATATATCTTAGTACTTATTCTAAATATAAATTTGAATCTGTAAAACTTACAATAGGTGGGTAGGGGGAAAAGTTTGGTCTATATTAAATAGATCAATCTCTCGTAAATTTGATTAGTAATTTCATTAATTATACACTCCTTCAAGTCTTTATTATTTTTAGGGATATATTCATATATTATAGGGTTAGTACCATTAAATTGTTATTTTGGTATAGAAATCACTGTAAATTCCTTCTTTGAAGTATGTTTTATTTATTAAATTGAATTATGTTTATTATTTTATTAATTGTTAATAACAATTAAAAAATTACCTATATTGAAAGATGATGCCTCTTGCAGACCATTTTGTTTTCCATTGTAAAAAAAACCATTTCAATTACTTATTAAAATTTTCACAGTTTCTTATGTTGCTAAGAAATAATAAAATATGGTGAAGTAGCTGCTCCTTTGTATACAAAAAAAAAATAGAGTGAAATCTGTTAATCAAAAATTATTTTGTAATGAAGAAATTTAAATTTTAAAGAAGGAAAAAGAATTAGTTTTCAGTATATGTTTTGTATTTTAATGCTTTTATTTTTTGTCTTTTAGGAAAAGCTGGATGCTCAAACAATTGAATTATGTAAACTTGAAAAAGAAAAAACACAGCAACTCTGTTTTATTAATATGCTTGAACAAAAAGTCTCAAGATTAAATTGTCAAGCAGTAAGGTTAGTAATAATTCATTTCAGAAAAAACTTCCATTTTTGTAGGAAGAGATTATAGATAGACAAAATGAATAAGCTTTTCCAAAGCCACAGCATTATCCAGCCACTTAAATGTATATTTGCAGCTGAATTCTCTCTTGATGCAATTATCAAAACCTTTTTTTGTCTATTACAGCAGGCTCTTACTAATCTGAACCACCTCTAAAAAAATAAAATAGACCTGTAAAGTTTAATTTTGTGTACACGCTATTACGCTTAAAAAATAGTTTAAAATATAGCTCTTTTGATTTAAAATAAAAGTGAATTTATTTTATCAATTTTTTAGTGGTTCACAATAATTAATCTTTTTATGAATTAACTTTGGAACATAATTGTATCAGTAATACAATAATATTTTGGCGATATTCAAAGATATAAATTCATGAGTTTTTAGAAAATACAAAAAGGATTGTTTTTCAATAATCGTTTTATTAGTTTTTGAACACCTCTGTTACTTCTAAATCCTTGGAAAAATCATTCACCTTCCAAACAAATACAAGTTTGAGATACAACGCAAGCAAATAACTAAAGAATAATTTTACAAAAAATATTAAATATCATGAAAGTATTTTTAATATTTAATTTTTGGTTATAAATTGACTTTTTGTTAATGAAGTTAACTTTTTGCATCATTTGATATTCCTCATTTTTTTTGCTAATTCTAATCCCCCTTGGTTTAAATTAGTTCAGATTAGCTAGAATTTTCCATAAATAAATGTGTACGTCTACATATCACTATGCCCTCAACTATTTTTTTTTTCAATTCAATGTTACAATCTCAATCAAAGTATCTTTAAATTATATAACATAACTCTTGGTCTTGTACTGTCTTTAACCACTAGTACCATCACAAAGATTATGCTATTTGCTAGTCTTGCATGCGAAGGATTATTATTTTGGACCTGAGAGTTCATCAGAGTGAAAATATTTAAACCATTTACAGCATTAATATTATTTCCAGGAGTACTAATGAAGAAACCAGAGCTGAGAGGGATATTGAAAACCTTAGGAGAGAACTCCAATTGTGTAGAGAAGAGCGAAATAAATTTGCTGCTGAAAATAGGTAGATGCCTTTTCCCAACACAGACTATGTTCAATTAGTGAATTCTTATTGCCTTTCATAATCTTCATTCTGATTTTGAATCACTTATTAAATAATAGAATTAAATATATTTAATCTGTTTTTTATGTATTTGTTTTAGTATTCTTCAGTCAGATCTTGAATCATTAGTTAAAGACACTGAGCTAAGAAGTCACGAAAATGAAAATTATAAAAGGGAGATAGAAAAATTAAAGGAACAGCTTCAAAATTATGTCCAAGAAGTTCAACGTGTTGGGCAAATTTTAGAAGCTAAGGTAAAAAAGAGACTTACATCATTTCCATGGTACAAAGAATAGTAGAATTGAAATATAATTAATATTTACCCCCTAATTTATAATAAACCAATTGAAATGAGAGTTGTAGTTAATATCAGTAATTGTATCATTTAAAATGCCAAAACTGAGAATAGTAATTATAGTCAGGTATGTGAAATCAGCTATTGAGTTTGCTCTCATGACACAATTTTTGAAATATTAGCTGTCAGTAAACTCCCACTTTTAGCCATTGAACTTTAACAATAAGGGAATATATATCATGAAAACTCTTATTCTAAGCTTAAATATGAAATATTGTATTCAACCAACCTTTAGAATTGCGAGATAAATACAAATAAGTTGTGTGATGACTTGAATTAAAATTTTATATTCTTCACTCAAAAAAATTGATTTTATCTATATCATACTTGATATTTAACTGTTTTACTTAACACTAAAGATCATATTTGTTTATGGCTGAAATCGGACCAGAAAGTAGGTTGGGGGGGGGGGTTGGAGTGGAATTCAAAAATTCAAAATATCTTAGCCATTAAAATGTTATAGAACCACTCTTGTTAAACATCTCAAATATTAAACAAATTATTTACATTTTTATGTGTTCTGCCTTCAGTAAACCCCTATTTCTAGTAGTCCCCCACTTTAAGTAACACAAGTCACTAAAAATTACATGTCCTGCAATCCATGTCAATTTCTGTATAAATATGTTTCTTACTTTGGAAGAAATAAAGAATAGATTGATAGATGAGATGACCAGTGTACCATATCAGCAAATGAGAAATCTGTGTAGTTTACACAGCCCTTGCTTGGTGGACTTTGTTTTAGAAATTCACACCTTGGAACTAATAAAGGGGCCAGCCTAGTGGAATGCCAGAGGAGAGATAACATTTGCCAGATATCGCCATATATCTGGTTCTTGAAAAGCATGGCAATTAGTATTTTATTCCTTTTTAACACTTTAATTGCACATGCCCTGGGTTCCATGCATTCATTCCTACAATCTGATGGGTTCCATTCTTTTTAACATATCCCAGCCACAGCAGTCAACCCTTTTTTGCAACAGAGTTGATATCAGATTAGCCTTACAATTCCATTAGTTCAGCATTGTTTCTGATGTGCCAAAATGTGCTGTTCTTTAATGGCTTTGAATATTTTCATAGAGCTCTTCTTTTCTAAAGCAGCTGCTTGAAACTCCATTTTATTTTATCATCCTCCATTTTAGAGTTCATGGTTCACCTTGCTTTTCTGATATAGGGATAAAGAATTTAAAAATTCTGTTTAATATCCTGGAGTGGTTTTCACCAAGAGTTATGACTTTTGTAAAATATTAAGATTAATTTTTTTATTTTTGCCTGTGCATTTTACCAGTCATTATACTTTGCATTGTTTAATTTCAGGAAATTGAACGTGAAGAAATGCTTGAACAATTAAAGGCTTTAAGTGCGGAGGCTATAAATTTAGACAGCAATAATCAAACCTTAGAAAGTGAAAAGAAATGGACTTCTAACAATCTGCGTATTGCTCAAGAGAAGTTAAATGATTTACAAGAGACTGTTCAGAATAAGGATTCTCTTGTTTCTGATATGGAAGACCAGGTGCGTTTTTAGTTTGAACAAATGATTAGTTTCGAGTAGGTGTCATGTTCTTTATAATATAAAAGATTTGGTGGTGATGCCCTATTTCAGAGAGACGATGCAGGACTACTTTTTTAGAATTAATTTGAAAGCCTCTGATTGATCTTTGCTTCAAATTTTCTGTTTAACTATTCAATATGCCATTAATTTTTGTTTTGTTCATAAGAAATTTGTGAGAAATTCTATTTAAATTTGAGGGGGACTCAATTGGGAAAGTTTAGAAACCAATTTAACCTTAGATTTAAAAATATAAATTTCTTTGTACCTTTTTTTAGTAGCCATACACCTAATTTTCATTGTGTTTATTGATCTAAAATAAATAATTTGTTGAGCTACTTTTTCAAAATTTATCCTTCAGTAGAAACTTTTAAATATTGAGTTTTATATCGTTGTGTGTGTGTGTGTCTGTGTGTGTGTGCCTGCTTGCGTGCGTGCATGCATGTGTTGTTAAGATACCCTTGAGGCCTCCATAAAAACCTGTAAAAACTCTTGAAAACAAAAAATGTCATTGTTGATTCTTGCTTGTATCATCGATATCTAGATATGCTTTTGAATTGAAGTTGGATATTCTTTACAGATTCTATTAAACACATTATACTGAGTTTTTGTAACATCAAATCATTCCAAGTATCTCTGAGTTATGTGTTATGGATACGACTCCCGTGAAAACACCTAAATGCCAAACAAAAAAGTTGTATTCAGCAATTTTCAATGATACAGAACCAATAATTAATTAAATTAAGTTTTCTAAACTGAAATCCTAATTTTTTTACAATATGGTGTCCTTGTCATATTATTGTGATCCATCAGTAAGGAAATTGTTTGCCATATATATATATATATATATTTTTTTTAATGGACTGCACTCTAATTAGTGCAGAGAACATTAAATAATAAGGCATAGATAGTTATACAAAGTTTTGTGAACAGTGGGTGAATTTAGTCAGTAATTGCCCATCCAGTAAATGGACCACAACAATGTGTGCTGTATCTGAGGCCTTAGTCCACCAGCACACCACTCAGTGCTCCTTATGGTTAGTTATTAATGAATGAAGGACCTTTGTTGTATAATTAAAATAGTGTGTTTTTCCTCAATTTTTAGATAATGCAATTGTCCAAAGAAGTGCAATTCTTGAAGAACGAACTTTCCAATACACAAATGGAGAACTCTAGACTTCAGCATGAAGTCGAAACTTCTAAAGATCTAATTAAAACTATGGATTATACAAAACAAAAATATCAAAGCGAAATTCATTCCTTAGAAGAGCAAGTTGAGCAGGTCATTGTTGTTTCTTATTATTTATCTATTTGTATTTTATCCTTATTATTATCACAATGTTTTGTGTTTATTTATTTTTTTGTACTTTCTTATGAAAGATTTTGAAATTCTTTATTAAATTTAATACAAGTTACAGAATATTTTATTTTAGTGGTTGGGTTGCTATTGGGTTCTAAAAAAAGTTCGTAGTGTTTATAAATATTTCAATTTAATCCTGTCTGTGTTTATAAAATAATGTTTACTTTGTCAAAAATGTTTACATATTCTTAAAAAGAATTAGTTAAGGTCCTTTCATGCTTCAGTTTCAAACGAGATTCCTTATCTTTAAGTGGTATGCTTGCTCAAAATGGAAGAGAAAAGTAAAGGCATAGTTTTCCATCACGATAACACACATCCTCACATGCCTTTGCAGGCCCGGCAGATATTATTGGAGTTTGACTGAGATGTAATCCCCTCCCCACCCTATTCACCATACATTGCCCCAACAGATTTTCACTTATTTCGGGCTCTTCAAAACTCTCTTAATGGGAAACACTTTATTTCACTCGAGCACTAAAACACACATAGAGGAGATCATTGCACAAAAATCTGAGAAGTTCTGGGAGGACGGAATTAAAAAATTACTTGAGAGATGGCAACATGTAATAGATCAAAATGGTTCGTATATAATTGATTAAGAATATTTACAAGGATCTGAAGTTCTTATTGAAATCACCAGTAAAAAATGCGACGAACTTATTTTACAACCTATTATAGTGTAAAATAATAAAACTTGGAAAATAAAAAGTCCACAATAATTTGTAAAAAAGTCCGTTATACAGGAGCTGTGTAAACTAATCAGATTTGCAATAGATAAATCTACATACTCGTAACAGTTTACACCATTGTCGTTAATTACCTTGACCTTTATTTTTGCATGAGACGCTTATATATTGAGTTTGGTAACAATAACACAATAATTGCGACCTCTAGAGCAGTAAAATATATATATATATATATATATATATATATATATATATATATATATATATATAAAATTATAACCTCTGTCTGTACATTGATTTTTTTCATGAAATTTCACAATACTTTTTCGTTTCACATGTCATAGACATGATATCTGCAATTTGAAGCTTTGGTGTCTGTTTGTTTGTTACCTTTTCACACCCAAACTATTTAACCGATTTTTATTAAATTTGATATGTATATTACTATTAACACAACTTAGACGATAGGCTATACTAATATTCTCAGAGATGAATAGGAGTGGGGGTTATAAGGGAGGTCTGAAATTAAAAATAGTGATATTTTGTTTCCTATTGTTTTTTTGGCAGATATGCACATAACAAAAGTTGTTTATTTTAGTCTAAACATGATATGTACTGAAAACTATAGCGGGAGTCAACAATTTTAAAGGGCACAAAAGACTAAACAGACCTTAACAAAACTCTGTATGTGGGTTAGTATTATTGCTTTTTTGAGTATAAATGAGATATAGGCTAATTCGGATATAGGCTAATTCGGAAGTCAAGAGTTTTATTGGGCACAAAGACTGAACCAAACTAAACAAAATTCGGTATGTGAATTAGTAATAACTCCCCCATGATTATAAGCTGTATGTACCAACATTGCTTGGAACTAGCAGGAGTGGGGGTTATGAGGGGAGTCTGAAATGAAAATCCGGGATATTTAGTTTCCTATTGGTTTTTTGACAATGATATAAATAACAAATGTTGTTTATTTTGTTATTTAAAGTAACTTTTGTTATATGCACACACTGGTTGTAAACTGAAGATTAAATGAGATATATGCTAAAAACTATAGAGGGAGTCAACAATTATATTATTACTCATTAAAGTGTTTGTAATATAAGGATATTATGAAAAATCATGTTATGTTTTTAGACTTTTATGATAGTTCTAACTGAGATTTGGATTAAGGAGGTAACAAATCTCTGCCCCTCCCCTTCTCAGTTGTTATTTATTTTAATTAGAAAATAACTTTGTTATTTATTTCCAATATAAATTTAAACTATAAGACCATTTCAATTATTTAATTTGTATAATGCATTATTGATTGAAACGAAGTCATGCTTAATTCGCATAATGTGTGATAGCAGAAGTTGTGCGGAATCTAACTTTTTAATTATGGTATATATTATCTTATTTCCTCCGATATGTTGACATTATTGAAATGACTATGTACTATCTATAACTATTAAACGTTACTTGGTATTGTTATATATACACAATGCAATATACGTTTACACTCGATATGATTTGAGTTTGCAGGGAGGGCTACAAACTCTTTCTCTTACATCTCTTTTAGAATATAAATTAAATTATTTTCAGGGTATTTCTGTTACAAATATTTATTTACACCAGGTATATAATTTACTAGAAAATATGTTTTTTTAATGTTTTCAATAATAATTTTAGTAAAGCAATGTTGATGCTAAAGCGGGGGGGGGGGGGAGTTATCGGGAGGCTAACACAGTTAATTGTGTTAACTTATTTCCTGTGAATTGATGGAATTGCATTCTACCCAAATTTACTATTATGTATATAATTAAGCTCACAATCTCGGATTGGTTTCTGGCAGGAAATATCTACATTACTGATAGATTATTAATTATAATAAATGGTATTCATGATTATGATTTAAATTATGCATTGTGTGTCAAACAGTGGAGGGGGAATGACTAGGGACTTATTTTCATTTATTCTTCAATACTAAAATTTCTATTGTATAAGCCTCCTACCCGACCCTTACGGGAAAACTATACGCCCAGACAGGAAGTGTTGTTGTACACATTGAAGTCTTGACAAAAAAAAAGTGTTTTCATCACTCAGCCTCTAATGATTTCCCAAGCGTAAAATTTTAGAGCAACACAAGAGTTAAGACAAGGGAAACACCATTAAATTCACACTAGAAAAAAAGGTAATAGTCAGATTTCTCACAGTGTACCTCCAGTGCAATTATCAGAATTATTTTGGTTTAATTTTTTTATGGCCATACTGTCACTGGGACCAGTTAGTAGGTAAAGGCTGCATTTGTTATTGTGACTGACTAAGCTGCTACAATATCATTGATATATTTCTTATTAAGAGCACTACAGTTGTCATTTATTGTAATCATTGAAAATGTACATATGATTAAAGTATTAGATAATATATTTAGGGGGATCTGTAGCTTGAAGATAATGGTTTCAATGATAGTAATTTGAGAAACTCCCCAAAATATTAGCGAAACAATTTATAACATTTTATCTTTTTAAAGTCAATTGGACAAATTTGCACTTGAAAGTTTAAAAAAGTCCGTCACGCAGGGGCTGCGTAAACTAAACAGACACGTTAAGTTATACAATAGAGAAATCTCCATACGACAGCCCAACAGTTACGAAAACAGGCGAACTAGCATTTGGCGGGAAACTCACTCGTCCGTTATCAGCCCACATTTAATAAAAATGCAAATATCTTGGTTAATATTCAAGATAGCGAGTAAATGTATAGAACAATATCTATAGTAAATGTAATTTGCAATAAGATTGGTTCTATACACTTTTTTGATTCGACTTATGGTAACGGAGATATTTAGAATTTTCGGAAATCCCCCCTCTAAACCCCCCCCCCCTCCCACCAGTCCGATTTAAGCCATTAACGAACTTGATCTGTCATTTTTCATAAAACGTTTAAATATCGAGTTTGGTAACGATCAAACAAAAATTGAGAACTCTAGAGCGTTAACAGACAAATTTTGACCGGACTTCATTTTCGTCATCTCCTGGGTAGGATCATGGACATTTGAAGAAATTTTTCGAAAATCACATCTTGAGTACGACCTCAATAGCTGATTTCCCTTAAGAGAAATCTGCTAAAAGTTAATTCATATTAATAAGAAAAGCTGGCTCAGAGACGTCAGCTGTATGACCTAAGTTTTAGCAGATTTCCCTTAAGGGAAATCAGCTATTGAGGTCGTACTCATGACGCGATTTTCGAAAAATTTCTTCAAATGTCCATCGATCCTACCCAGGAGATGACGAAAATGAGGTCCGTTCAAAACTATATATCTATCTATATATATATATATATATATATATATATATATATATATATATATATATATATATATTTGTCTGTTAACACTCTAGCGGTCGCAATTTTTTTTTAATCGTCACCAAACTCGGCATTTAATCGTTTTATGTAAAAAGGAAGATCAAGTTCGTTAACGGCTGAAATCGGACGAGTGGGAGGGGGGGTTTAGAGGGGGGATTTTCAAAAATTCCAAATATCTCCGTTATTATGCATCGGATCGAAAAAGTGTATAGAACCAATCTTATTGCAAATTAAATTTACTATAAATATTGTTATATGCATTTATTCTCTATCTTGAATATTAACCGAGATATTTGCATTTGTAATCTGCGTGTGATCACCAGTAGGCTATGTTCGGACTTTCCGCCGAGAGCTCTGGCGGCCGTTTCCATAACTACTCGTCCCTCGTGAATAGGTTTAGAGGTTAGGTTAACTGTTTTTTGGGGCTAGAAACTTCTGGGTTATTACGCCCTAAATAATGTTTTAGGTTTAGAGGTTTCTTACTACTACAGTTGTTATTAGGCAGATTTCTCTATTGTAAAACTTCACGTGGGAAATCTGCTTAGTTTACGCAGCCACTGCGTGACGGACTTTTTGAATTTTGAGAATAGTACATCTGATTAATACTATTTTGTTGATTTCAGAAGTGTTATAATTTATGTGTAGCTTGTATATATTTTTTAGAATATTGTGTGCGTCTGCTCATACATGAATGTGTTTGAGCAGGGGTATATGTATTTAATATTTGTTTTTTTGAGTTCAATTTTCATTTTTTTAATTTGTTAAATAATTATACAAACAAATTAGTATGCTATTTATTTTTTGTGTTCCTTCTTTTTATCAGGCTACTGCTGGGATAAATCAGTCTCAAGCTTTGAAGGATATGTTAGCTTCTCAAATAGAAGAACAAAACAATATAATAGCTACCCTTGAAAGTGCAGTATCTTCCAGCCGTAAAGAAGCTGTAGAGCAATCTTTACAAAACTTCGGTGTACAGAAAAAAATTGAGGAATTAGAGAAAGCAGTTAATGATCTTCAGCAAGAACTGTAATTATCTCATCCTTTCTTCTTTTTTTTCTGTGACTTTTGACAATCATATTTTTGTTCAAAATAATATTAATTTATATTTCATCTATCAATAATGCTGTTTAATACTGTCAAGCCAGATAAAAGAATTTTACAAAGTCAGAGTCTCTGAATCAAATTTAATCTTAAGGGTTTTAGAGTTTTTATCTTCAAACATTAAATCTCTGAGAAATAAGTAACTACTTTATTGAAGTAATTAAGTTTCCAATAAATATTATACTGCTTATTTTGTACTATTATTTATTACTACTTGTTTCTCTGTTAGGACTTTAAGGGTATTTGCCTATCTATATATATGTATATTATATATATATATATATATATATATATATATATATATATATATATATATATATATAAATAATATTTTTTCTTAATACATATTATTGGTTGTAGAATTTTAATGTCACTACTATTTGACAGCCTTTTGTATTACTCCAGATAGATAATACTTGTAAAATAAATTAGACTCATACAAGATATGTTCAACTTATATTGAATATAATTATTAGTCTTGAAAACGTTTCCGCATTGTTTGTACTGTGAAAAGAATTACAGGCTTTTGCATTTATTTGTAAAGATCATCGGATAGGTCAGGTTTGCTAAGCTTATATTGTTCAGATTTAGAGAACTTTTTAAAATGAAATCCTTTTTTACCTGCTCAACAACAAATTTGTCTATTACCAGTAGTTCTTTGCAACCTTTGGCAACTTACTTGCATCCTATTTCTTCGAGAGGTATTAAATCGATCAATTTGATTCTCTAATCTATATGTTATTATAGAAGTAAACAAAATTACTTACCTATTGTACTAAGACAATATTATTGAATATTTTCAAAATTACATGATTTGTACTTTTAAAATATTTACGTCAATCATTTTAAATTCCATCAAGATCACAGGAGGTTTCCAATTTTGATTTCATTGGTATAGCTACTAGTTGGACACCTCTTATTATAATTAAACATCATGAAATTGGTCTTATTTCATCTGTTTACATTTTAAAATCCCAAGCCAATATGCAATTTTCTCATGTTGGACAGGACTTCCCCATAGTACCTTCCAATAACATTACGCGCTACTATCTGTGAAAGAAGATTGATTAAATATAGTTTTTATTTTCTTGCTATCTTTCTTTTAAAGATTTTTCCAATGGCATCTTCTTCTTTGTGAATGTGTTACTTCTTAATTAATTTGCACATACAGTTAAATTTCATCCCCATTTATCTAGTGTGCTTAATTTTATTTAATGTTATCTGTAAGAAGTAAGAGCAATGCTTGTGAAATGATAAATAATATTGGAGTACAAATTGAGTGTTTGTTTTTATTTGTAGGTCATCTGTAAATGATTCATTATGGAAATGTAAGGAAACATGTGAGATGTACAAAGAAGAAAACACCCAATTAAAACGGGAGCTAATTAAGGAAAGATTTGAAAAAGTGAAAGCCGAAGAAACTCAAAGGTAATACATATGAATGAATAAATGAAATGTATACTTGTGTTTGCATGTGTGTGTGTGAATAACAGGTTTTTTTTTCTTTAGAGTGGGAGAGGAAATATGTGTTAAAAAAGATTATACACAAATACAATTTTATTTATGTTGATATTATAAACAACAAAAATATAGGATTGTGACATCCTTTTCTACTTGTTCGTTTTGTAAATTATAATTTTTCTCTTTCTTTCAGTTACAGTACTTCATTGTGAACAAAAGTGTGTTACGGCAGGAAGTTTTAATTATAGTTAAATACTACATTTGAATGGATCGATGCGAAAACTCATTCTGAATTGATCTCTTATCATCTAATGATATATTTATTAAAATTAGAGAATAAGTACAAAGAATGAAGAAATATATACTTATAAAATGTTACTGATTAAAAAGAAACCTATGGTGCTGTTTTTGCTACCTTTTTGAATGGTTGTGTATATTATTAATGCTTTTACTGAACTTACATGTGAGATTTATTTATAATAAAAATATTTTATCTATTGTATTTATTATAAATATAGAATTTATTATCTTAATTAGAATTGTTAAAGAACCATAGATGTCTAGAATGGTTAAGTTTTGACATGTATATGTGACTGTTTTATACCAATTTTAAAGAAAAAACGTATTTTGGATCTCTATTTTTTTAAAGGTATTGCCATCCCTACCTAGTGAACTTAAAAAGGCATAATTCAAAATATTATAATTTTAATTGGAACTGTTATTTTCTATGACTTAACAATAATATTCCAATTTTGAATCCTTCTTTTCTAATTTGTAAAAAACTATCCTAAAAAATATATATAAATCTTTGTATACTCATAATCACATTATGTGTATGCACTGTGAGCATATATTTATAATTGTTGTGAAAGTTTATAAGTAGCTGTTTCTCTTCACTTTGGTTAAGACAATGTTTCTTGACATTCGGCTGGCCACGTTTAACCACCTTCTGCTGGGTGTATGTGACAAACAAATTTTCTATTTTATTTTTATATTTTATCTAATCCCTTCAAAATTATGTATACAAAATTATAATACTGAGTTGGTAGAATACCAACTCAGAAAATTATGTATATTTCTGAATTTAACCTTATGCTGGGCGCATGTGACAAACTTAAGTTTTGTAGATTATATTGCTAACCTATGTCAGATTGTTTCAGAAGCTTAATTATAATTCAAACTATTGCCACAATAAATATGAATACAATCTCAATAGTTGATTTCTCTTTGTCTTGAGGGAAATCTGCTATTAGCTGAGTTGACCAAGTGGATACACTTGAACACAAGCTGAATTATTTGTTGGGTACCTCAAACAAATTTTCATTTGTGTGCTTATGTAAACAATCTTTAGGTCTTATTGAAAATTATATGTATCATGTTAGTTTTGAATATTTACTGTAGGAGTTTTAATTTTTTGAAGTTATCTTATTCTAAACCACCATTCTCTTGTAATTCCATTTGGTGAGCAGAATTTGGAAGCCAATATATGGATTTCATAATTCAAACCAAATTTTATTACTGAAAGAATATTTGATGTTCAATTTATTTTTTGTATTTTTTTATATAGCCAATAATAATTATGATGTTGATGAATTTATGTTTCGTTATTTAATAAAACCTTACTCCTGATCAGAAATTCAGCATCTAATGTAGTCTATGATGCGCCTTGGGATAGGTAACATACAAACATGAAAATTCATTAATCTTTGTGCCTATATAATAAGGATAGGAGATGTAAATCCTAGTCTTAAAGTCATCTGAACGAGAAAAAAATTGGTATGCCAATTAGTAAACTACCATTTTATTTAAATAGAGTAGCTGTACTCAGATCAACCAGAAATTGAAAGTGTGTTTCAAATTTTTAGTTTAAATTAATTACAGATTTGGTGGTATATTACCTTGGAGGTGTACAACCCCTTAGAGAGAATTTATTAGTCTTAAACTGTCGGGGAAAATAAAATAAAATTCTTTATATGTTCACATTTTAGCTCTAACCATAAACTTTCCATCAGCTGCTTCCAAACGTCATCAACTTTCCATTCACTTCCTATTCATTGAAGCTGCATCCTTTAAAAATATCATTCCAAACTCAGATTCGAAAAAATACATGCAGTTCTCAGTTCATTATACTGTATCTAACACGCATTTATGCATATGTGATAAAATCAATTTCTTACCATGGTGCATCTTAAGCCCACCATTATTTGACAACCTTACCTTCTCTTGTTGTTACAGTACAACATTTTGTACTATGCAAATATGTTCCTCCAAGAAGAAAATGGAGTTCAGTATTGATCAAATTGGGTGTGTTAAAGAATGCCAAAAAATGTTAATTTAATCGTAATTATTTTGACTTTCTTCATTCAAAAAGTATACTATGCAATTTAATTGTCTTCTACATCATGTGTCATAGAGAAACGTGATATTATAATACATTATAAACTTCATTAATTTTTTACTTTATTTCTGAACTTTTAGCAGTTTTCCTAAATATTTTTAACAAAACTATTTTACCATTTGAAGCTTCTAAACCTATGAGCAACTGCACAGTTTTTATCAAGAGTAATTGAAATGTTTTTATATGGCTGAAACTATATTGATTAATTAATTTTCAAAACATTGTTCCTTTTTTCAAAAATGTAACTTTTCAGTATTTTCTGGAAATTTTTGAACAAAGGTAAGTAGATCTTTTTTGTTACACATCAGTTTTTTTTTTGTTTTAATTAAATGAACAGTAGGTCTACTTACTCAATGATTTTCTTTCTTACTTTCTGTATTATTCAAATTGTTAATTATATCCAGATTCCCTTTTATCTCAGTTAATCGTAAGCAAGGTTGTACTCTATAAATATAAGCTTTAACTGACCTCATCTACTACATAGGATTGGTCGACACAAAGTATGTTTTAGAATACCACAAAAGGACAACCTCAATAATAATAATTAAGTTAACATTTAAGTCAGTAATGATATATATACATATATATACTATCTAAGGTACCCGGCGATGCCCGGGAAATTATTGTTGACTGACTAATGATGGTATTTTGATAGTAAGACTTCAAGGTGTACAATTACACTTCCCTCCACGACGTAATGATTTTCCGAAATAGCCAACCCTGAAGGGTAACTTTTGGGGATTAATAAAATAGAAATTTTAGTTCTGAAGGATAAATGAAAATGTGTTCCTAATTTATCCTTCTACACTTTATGACTCACCGTTTTTCAATAATTCAAACCATAATCATGGGTAGCATTATTACATAAATATCATCTATAATGAACATATTTTCTTTCAAAAGCCAACACGAGCTCAAGTAGTTTAGGCAAAGTTTTGCACGTAAGATTATATTTGTAATAGTGAATCTCACTGGAAATCACTTCCAGCAATGCCAGACGGGAAATAAGTAAACTCAATTAACTGGTAAGGCTCCCGTCATCTTCCACTCCCGCATTAGACTTCTCGCATTTCAGCCTCTCTTATAATCCCCACTCCGGTTCGAACCTAAACATTTTAATATAGCTTATAATCATGGAAGAATTAATGCTAATTGACATACCGAGGTTTGTTAAGTTCGGTTTAATCATTAGCGCTCAATAAAATAGTTGACTCCCGCTTTAGTTTATAGCGTATATCTCATTTATACTTTGTTAAAAGACAAAAATAAATATCACAAAAGTTACTCTAAATAACAAAATACCGCTATTTTAAATTCAGGCCTCGCTTACAACCCCCCCCCCTGCCCGTCCCTAGAAATGTTGGTATGGCTTATTACAATGAAAGCGTTAGTGCTAATACACATACAGAGTTTTATTTAGTTTGGTTGAGTCTTTTGTCCCAAATAAAATTGTTGACTCACGCTATACTTTTTAGCGTATAACGTATTTATAATTAGGTTTTTGGCCAAAGTGAATATAGCAAAAGTTACTCTAAATAACAAAATAAACAACTCTTGTTATGTGCATATTTGCCGAAAAATCAATAGGAAACGAAATATCGCTATTTTTAATTTCAGGCCTCCCTTATAACCCCCACTCGTGTTCATCTCAGAGAATATTAATATAGCCTAAAGTCTAAGTTGGGCTAGTAGTAATACACATACCAAGTTTCATTAAATTCGGTTCAGCCGTTTATGCGTGAAAAGGTACAAAGAAACAGACACGAAAGAAACAAAATGCAGTTATGGTGTCTATGACATGTGAAACGAAAAGTTATCGTGAAATTTCGCGAAAAAAATCAATGTACAGACAGAGGTTACAATTTTATATATATATATATATATATATATATATATATATATATTATTTGACTAAAAGTTCTTGTATCAAAGTTTCCTATATCATTTATATTGAGTCACATTTTAAGGAAAGTTTGGCAGAGGCCAGTAATGTGAAAGTTGATAAACTATTACTACAAGATTACAATTCATTATCCATGATTACATTATATGAAATTTATTTTGTGCATATTTAAAATAAAAGCATTACTCTCTAAGATAATGATGAATTAATTTTTCTATTATGAAGTACATCTGTTTTGTGGAACACTTATTTTCCTGTCTTTTGGGAAATTGAAGTTAAATTAAATTATTTATTAACATCAACTTTTTGCAACTAAGGCTAATTAGGACGGGTTATCTACAGGTTACCACCCTTTTCTAGCTAGGGCGGGACTAAGGATTTTATTTAATGAATTCCGTCACTAAATAAATTCCTATTGCCCAGGCGAGAAACGAACTCGCCACTCTAGGTTTGCCATTTGAGATTAAGGTCAACGCTTTAACTCACATGGCTGACCTGACTCCAAAAGAGATAAGTAAAAAAAAATGTTACAAACAAAACTCTGTTTTATTCATAGAGGAATAATAACAAACAAAATTGTTTTACTGGACATTCTGCTCCTTGACACTTTATTATAAAATCATACATTCTAGTCTCTTTGAGCTTCCGTACTCCTTGATCTGAAGGGAGTTGCGGGAGGAACCGAACTCAATCAATGTTAAAAATTACATTTATGTATACCAGGAAGGCTTAAACACTTGTGTCATTGTCACTCTGTTGGTTAGTTGAATTCCTTTACTTAATGATGAAAACATGAACATTTTTTTTAAAGATTCAGAGTAACATAAATATAATATTATCCCTAAAATCTATTCCCTAAAAATTTCACAAATATATCTGTATTCAATAAACAAATGGTGCTATTTTTAGATAATGTTGTTGTATATCCAGGCCTACATTCACACTTTCCAACTCTCCAACCTCTTCCTTCCCTTTGCCCTTTACTTCTGTCTGGTACAAGCCATTCCCCTTCTTTACAAGGGCCTTGGGTGTAGAGCTGCCAACAGGAATCATTTTTCCATAGGACAAACCCACGTGCTGACCCACAGAAATCATCAAGTGTTCCTGTTTGAATGTTTTTATTTGATGAAGGTTCATTCCAAATATGCCGTTGGTGTAGGCAAGCTCCTGAGTGACTTTTTAACTGTGGATAAAATGAGCTGAAAATATGTAATTTATTATCATTTACATAAGTGATTGTTATAATATATGAATGGAAATTATTAAAGAATTAAGCATTTTTCTCCCCCATGCTTTAAATTAAAAATGATACACCTTCTTCTTGCTTTATTTTTATTATTCACATTTATAACTTATTAAATAAATCAATATAAATAGCTAAATATCATCTTTTGGGGCTAAAAAATGAGAATGAATAAAAAGAGTTGGTCGATTTGAAACCAAGATTTGGATAAAAAGAAATTTAGACTAGCATAACTGAAAAGAACATTAACATTTATCCTTCATTAAAATGACTACTAATATTTTCTTGTTTATTTTGTTATAGTTGTAGTACATATTTTGTTCTAGTAGTTATATATTTGAAGACATATACAAAATTTATAGAGTCTTTGGTCTATTAAGTCCTTACAACATGGACCAGTTAAAAAAATTGATCTCAGTAGAGAGTAAAACCTGTTTTCTTTATAATAGGAGGTGACTTATTTATTGTCGTTATTCATGTTTAAAACCAAACTCATTATGAATACCATTTTCAACATTATCTTTGCAATTACATGATCTGCTTTCAGAGCATCTGCCAATATGGTAACTAAATAGCCTTTTTAAATCTCGTACAAGAATCTTAACCAACATTTGATTTTTTAATAATGCATTTTCTAAAATCCAGTGTTATTTTTATTTTGTATTGATAGGAGGGTTTACATGCTTGTAAACCCCCTGTGAGAGCTTTTTTGATCCACCACAGTGGAAGGTTTTTTGTTGACAGTCACATTTTATTTTAATGGTTTTTAATTCAACTCCAATCCATACGTTCTGGTTTCTAACCGAGCAGCAAAATAAATAAACAGGTATAATTCCTCTAACTTGCTGTAAGTTCATCTTTTAATTTATCCAACAGAGCTCAATGAGAGCATAAAAAATTATAACTAATTACATAGATGAAATTATATGCTGGATGTGATCATATTGCAATAGGCTTAATTTTTATATTCTTTGATAGCCCAAGCAAGTTACTTACTTGCTTTCAATTTCCAATCAAATTTTATTGTCTTTTTCTAATGAAATTCCATTTGTTTTAAAATGTTTGTGGCGGAAGTGTTGTAAAAGAGCTGTCCTCAGCTATTTCATTTGTACCACGTGATCACCCTTTTGCTAGCCTACTTCAAAAGTACCCCGGAACCACCAGGCCTACTCCAACGAGGAACCTCCGCCACATAGTACAGAGCATATCATAGAAACAACTGACCCTCCAGTATTTGCGAAGGCAAGAAGATTACCTCCCAAAAAATACAAAAAGGTAAATGAAGAATTTTGGCTCATGGTAGAACAGGGAATTTGCAGAGCTTCGAAGAGCCAATGGGCCAGCGCTCTACACGTGGTAGACAAGCCAAGAGGAGGAATTCCCCTTGTTGAGACTACAGGCAACTTAATTCTCAAACAGTTCCAGACCACTACGGAGTAGGTACCTAATTTAATGGACTTCCGCAATAACCTCCATGGAACAACCATATTTTCTCGGTTAGATCTGGTACGAGCTTACTACCACATACCAATACGAAAGGAGGACATACCTAAAACAGCCGTTATCACACCATTTGGTTTATTTGAATTCACCCGAATGTGTTTTGGCCTGCGAAATGCTGCTCAAACATTTCAGAGATTCATGAATGAAATATTCCGCGACCTTGACTTTGTTTGGATTCTGTTGGACGACATGCTAATCGCCTCATCAAGCCATAAGGAGCATATTGAACACCTTACTGAAGTATTTCGTCGGCTTGAGGAAAATGGTCTTACATTGAACCCTGAGAAATGCGAATTCGGTATACAAGAACTTCGGTTTTTAGGGTATCACGTCTCATCAGAAGGCATCGAACCTCAGAAGGAAAAGCTTCAAGCCAGCCTTCACAGAGTACTCGAAACCTAAAGATGTAAAATCCCTTCAGAGATTTCTAGGGATGCTCAACTTTTATAGGCCTTGCCTACCCAAGGCAGCAGCTGTACAGAAGCCACTCAGTCTTTTCCTGCACGATTCCAAGAAGAACGACAAGAGGGTCATCACTTGGGACGAGAAAAGCGAACAGGCATTCGAGCAGTGTAAATTACTTCTACAAGAAGCAGCTCTACTCTCACATCCTAAACCTGGCGCTGAACTTTTGCTAGCTTGTGATGCCTCGAATCACTGTGTAGGAGCCGTTCTTCAACAGAGAGACAAAGGAAAATGAGTTCCTTTAGGATTCTTCTCGAAAACTTTATCTGAAGCACAGCAGAAGTACTCAGCGTACGATCGCGAATTGTTAGCAGTCTACTTGAGCGTAAGACATTTCAGACCTATTGTAGAGGGAAGAGAATTTTCCATACTTACAGATCATAAACCCTTAATATATGCAATGCGCCAGAAAGCATCCTCCAACACCCATTAGGATACGATGGTTAAATGATCAAAATCCTTGAGTTAGTGATGCACTCTCAAGGATCGAGGAGATCAGTTTCTTGAACGACCTGACAAAGTTGGCTGAACTACAGAGGGCTGATACCGAAATTAAGGCAATGAAAACTAACCCAAACTTAAATCTACGCCTAATCACCCTTCCAGGAGCGACTAACCCAGTCCTGTGTGAGACCTCCACCTCCCAAGCAAGGATCTACCTTCCTCCGGAGTGCAGGAAGCCCATCTTCAAGGCCACACATGAATTAAGCCACCCCGGAATACGAGCCACAAGGAAGCAGATCTCCAAGAAATATTTATGGCCAAATATGCAGAAGGACATTACGGAATGGGCCCGCAGCTGTATAGGATGTCAACGTGCGAAGGTTTACCGACACACCGTTTCTCCACCAGGACAATTCAGAGAAGTTGGACGCTTGGAGCATGTGCATATGGACCTCATAGGGTCTCTCCCACCATCTGCTGGAATGAGATACCCTTATCGACAGGCACACAAGATGGTCTGAGGCAATCCCGCTGGAAGACATAACGGCCGATACAGTGGCCGCTGCCTTTTACAACGGTTGGGTCAGCAAATTTGGTGTCCCCAGCAAGATAACAACAGATCAGGGCAAGCGATTTGAGAGCGTCCTATTCAGGAGCCTGGCAAAATATCTAGGCACAGAAAGGATCAGAACTACACCATATCACCCCCAGTCTAATGGAATGGTAGAAAGGTGGCACAGATCCCCATAGAAAGTGCATTAATGTCTCATTTGGACTCAGAACACTGGACCAAGTACCTGTCGACGGTCATGCTTGGACTTCGTACAGCAATTAAAGACGGTACGAACTACAGTGTGTCAGAAGCCCTCTATGGCCAAACCCTCAGACTCCCTTGAGACTTCTTCTCCCCCGTAGCTCCAGCAAAGGACACAAGCACCCTCATCAAGGAAGTACAGGACGCGGTCGAGAGGATCCGCCTAGCCAAAGTTAGCACCAAAGGCAAAGGGACTTTTGTACATGAGACCTTGGAAACGTGCTCTCACGTATTCCTCAGGGAAGATATGATCAAGAAGGCATTAACCCCACCATATTCAGGTCCTTTTCCTGTCGTCAGCCGTACAGACAAGCTCTGTACTCTACAACTTCCCAACAGGGAAGTGACCGTCTCTTTGGATAGAGTGAAACCTGCCTTCCTGCTGGCACAAGAGATCCCATCGAAACAGGCGAATGCCACCGCGCACCAAGCAAGGAAAACCACTGAAGATTTAGCTGAAACATCCCTAGCTTTGCCTTCGCCAACACTACCCCTCACCAGTCGATATGGCCGACGGATTAAAAGAAACGTCAGATTCCTCAACACCATTATTAGGGGGGAGTACTATGGCGGAAGTGCGCCGGAACAATAATAATAACGATTGTCTTGAATAGCTGTAGAGGTAACCATAAGATAACCTGCCGGGAAGTGATGTAGGGAAACAGGAACTATATACGCCGCCAGGGCAACATTTAAGTCAGTTATGTAAATGGTGGAGACCAATATAGATGTGTTGTAGCCCCAGTTGTGTGTGCTTTAATTAATTTTCTTGTTACATGTTTCATTAACTATGTTACAACTTTCTAAAATAAAAGTGATGTGTTTGAAACGTTTATTTAATTATTTAACGAAGAACGTTAAAGTGATCCCTTCGTTAAATGTTTATAGTTTTTAGTGGTTTAGGTTCATAATCATACATTTGAATTTTACCTTTTATTTGTACAGACATCTATCTCTTTACATTAAGTAAAATTGTTACTGCAAATTAATTAAACTTCATTTTTAAGGAAGAATGATTATTGTTGATTCCTTGATCATTATTTTTGGTGAGGTGCCCGACCACAGGCTAAACTGATTTCGCATAACTTCTGCACTTTATTTTTTCAGTAACACACTCTCCTACAATTTAAAGATTCTTTTCTTTCTTAATCAAATTTAAAAAATTCTTTAATCCTTTAATCGTATATCCTATATTTAATATCTTAAATATATCACCTATCATCCTTCTGAATATCTTCACATGCACAGACACCAAGGTATGATAAATCATCAGTTACAGCATTGTTGGCCACCTGGAAGTGCACAATTTGGCCACTTGGACAAGGTCCTTGAGATCCAACTTTGTGGCAACCTTTACCACCTGGAAAGTACAGTTTGCCAACTGGACATGGCAATGGAACACATGCAATAATGTTTTCGCTCTACAAAAATAATTAAAATGCAGTTAAATTGATTTCCAATGGGTAAAACAAGTACACACACACGCACACACACATACACACACACACACACACACACACACACACACAGGTTGTAAACACTAATAAATAAAATGTATTGCAAGGAACTTGAAGTAGTGTTACAAGAAGAAATTTTGATAGTTTGAGCTTTTAATCATTTTTTAAATTTATTTATTTTTTATGTGACAAGCAAATAGGCTTACATTCATTGACTATTCAAATATATATATCTTAAAAAAATTAGCTCTCAAAACTGGGTTTGATGTTTTTCTTTTTCTTCCAGTGGTGTACCTTGGGGACTATATTTTTTTACCTTTACCATTGTTGGAGATGGTGTTGATTGATCTCGCAATAAAATGTGCATGCTCAAACATCATTCTATTTTTAACAATTTATAAAACATATATTGCATCTTTAACACAATTACATTTGTTGCATGCGTAGTGCGTTGTTAAATGCTGGCAAATTGTATGTCCGTGAGGTAACACTATGGGTTATCAATTCCGTGAGGTAAATATTCCGTGAGGTATTGGTTATTATGTTTTGCAAAAATGTCCAAAATTGTATATATCCTATCTAAGAAATGTCATAGATGGCGTGATGCGTTACCATTTGACTTCCAGGACATCTCAGACAAATGTAGGAAGGCTGGATGCACGGTGAGTCACTGAGACAGCCAGAGCGTAACGGAGCTGCGTCATTAGTGGAGGGATGCACTGGACTGACTGTTCCTAGCGGGAGAAACAGCAGAACTTATGAGCTCCACGAAGTGACTCATATCTGGGGGGGGGGGGGGGGTAACTTGATCGAACTTTCAGTTCCGCAACACCACTCCCCCCTCCCCCATAGAGACGGAGTCACCGATGGATTTAACCTGCCGTCCGGATCTAGTCCTGTATGTGTATGCACCTTCCGTGCCCTTAAGAATAGTTGTTGTATAAGGAGAGTTGGTCCTGCCGTTTGGAAAATTCCTTTGTCGTTGAAGTGGGTGGTTGAGACTTAGGGGGTTGCCTCAGAGCAACTACGCCACTGATGTCCCCTTTCAAATGATTAGCTGGCTTTACCCGATCGTCTGTGACATTTTCAGCGCCAAGAAAATCTCCTGGTAGTCGAAGTGGTCTGCCATAAACCGCCTCACCTACACTACCTCCCATGTAATTTATAAATGCACCTCTTAGACCAAACAGAACTGTAGGTAGGACTTGCTCCCATCTGGGCTGCGGTGCCATCTCTCAACTCATTCATTGAGGGTGGTACGCCGTGATGCGCTGCCAGCTGATTACCATTATCGAGCTTAACCGTAGGAACAAGTCTTCTTCTAACTGCCAGCCTTGGTCCGCAGTAATACGTTTAAGTGTCCCAAAGCGAGAGAGCCAGGTGGTAAAGAATTGCTCAGTGATAGTGGCAGAAGATATGCGATGGGAAGCGAATCCGGCCAGCGTGTTGTGCAATCCACCATATCAGGTACCGCATTCCGTCAGATGGCAATAATGGGCCTACAATGTCTTGGTGTACGTGGTAGAAGTGAACGGAAGGTTTGAAGGATCCGATAAGTGTTATAGTAGGCCGATGCACCTATGCCCTCTGACAGGGGACACACGCCTTAGCCCATCCTTCGACATCTGTGTTCATATCGGGCCAAAAATAACGATGGTCTATGAGTTTTCTTGTTGCCTTAATGTCCGACTGGCTGAGCTGAATAGACTGCCGATATTCGGGTGGTATGTAACGTTTAGCGTTGGCTGTAGACTTCTCACAGAGCAGTATAGTGTCGCTACTCGGTAAGGGCATACGCTTGAGCTATAGTGAAGTTTTGCTTTCTGTTGTCAATGCAGTTGTCCCTTTTCTGTGCTTCAGCTAGTTTTCAGGTCGTTAGATAAGTCCACTTTCTTAATACGGGAAAGGGCGTCGGCAACAACGTTGTCGCTACCGACAAGGTAGCGAATGTCAGTTGAAAACTGACTGAGAAAATTCAGGTGACGGATGCGGATAGGAGAAGCGGTTTCAGAAAACTGGGAAAAGGCATGGGTGAGGGAGGGGCTTTTGGTCAGTCACTATATAAAAATTGGGTCCTTCAATAAGGGGGGGGAAAGTGTTTTATATTCTCGTAGATTGCGAAGAGTTTCCGATCATAAGTTGCTTAGTTTCTCTGGGTCTATATCGATAAAGACTTGGAAAAGAATCATGACGGAAGCTCCCGTTCCTTTTTTCTTTTTTTGTAGGGCTGCTCCAATACCGTGGTCTGAAGTTTCACACCCAAGGGCAAATTCAACTGTAGCCGATGTGTGTGCAAGCTTTGTTGCCTCTGACAGAATGGACTCTTTCTTCTCGAAGGCTTCGGCGGTCTACCAGGAAACGCCTGAGTTGAATATGTGCTCGGGTCGAGGGAAGCTTTGGATGTCCTATATTTTAGCTGGAAGGGGGAGACTCCGTTGGCATCCAATCTAAATCCTAGGAAGTCTACTAGGAAGACGTTCTTCCCGACGTTCAACGAAAGGTGGAATTCGTCCGGTCAACTAAAGATTTCCATAGCATAGGTGCTTCTTGTGTTCTTTGGGCGTGTCTGAAGCTACGAGGAAGTCATCTAAATATGGGAAGACAAAAGTAAGATCGCGAATCATGGTATCTACGAATTTATGCCAGGTCTGTGTGGGATTCTTAAGACCAAAAGGGATTCTTAGATACTCATACATACCGAATGGTGTTATTACTGCAGTCTTCTCCACGTCCTGTCATGTCATGGGTATGTGATGATAGGAGTGTTTAATGTCCAGGGTACTGAATTGAACACCGTCAAGTTGAGTGGTAAAATCCATCAAGTTTGGCACTGTGATGTGCGTGTTTGGCAACAAAATGTGCGTGTTGAAACATCATTTTATTTATTATTATTAATATAGATTATTGAACATTATTTTCAACATAAACCCTCAGAAACTTTTACTTTAAAATCAACTATTATTAGGATTCTTTTTGGTTTCTAAAATCATCTATCTAATACGTTGTATGTATCTATTGAAAGCAAAAGGTATGAATTACCTGAATACTAAATATGCTTAAATACTTATATGTTTGCAGTATAGAATATAAAATATAGATTAGAATGTTTAATTATAAACATTTACCTTAGTATAGTTAACTTCAATCATTTCTCCATGATTGCAAGGACCCCTTGTAAATGGTTGATAACATTTTCCACTTTCCTTCCAATGAACAAACCCATCCAAGCAAACACATTCTCCATGCACTTCTTCGTTATTTCCATTCCTTTTAGCTTTGGCTATGAAAATATGACCATCATTGCAAGGCCCCTTTGTACCTATTTTTAATCATGAATTAAATTTACAATAACTGTTGTTTATTATTATAACTGTTAAAAGCAAAGTATACGTATAATACAAAATATACACAAGTATACAATGAAAAGGATGCACTAAATTACTTATAAATAACACTTTAGTATTGCTTAAAGTAATACAATTAAATCATAACTTCCTTATAATGAAAATCAGAATGCAGTTGTAATAAACAGACCTTTCGCTTAAGATAATAAAAGTTTTTCAGAAGTTAAAAAGTATAGCACAAATATGGTACAACAACCATTTTACAGGGAAAATGATATATTTTCTTCTACTTGAGTTGAATTAAACCCCGAAAAATATTTAATACCTATTTTATAGTTCTGTTTGAAAACTTAGCAATTGTAAACAATTCAGAAAGGATGCATTAGGGGGCGCACCTTGGAACCACGTTTTCTATTGCGTGGGGATCTTTCTGTGCCTAACTCGATGGACGCTTTGATGACTTACGTTCTATCCAGGTGGTTCCATGGGCTAGTGTTATATATAACAACATTAATTTACAAATTAATGCGCTAAAATTATTCTCCTGGACATTCTCTACTAATTCGAATGTTAACAGAGACACCTGTATTTTTTGTTTTCAATTATATAATTATTATAATTTATTAGCACCCACTCCTATTCATCCAATTTTCACTTAAAGGAACTGCGTTAAGCATTTCAGCTCATTTTAAGTTTCAAGTCGTATTTGAATGGGACTTCAAGAGCCATCAGGCGTCTTACTACGGGAGAAATAATGAATTTGAGTTGACTCTTTTAGCTTGGGATTTCTGCAGGAGGGAAATCTACTTACGTAGTAAATGGGCACTCACCTTTTAAAATATTCGATGGCTTCATTTACAAATTCATTAAAATTCAGAGAGAGAACAACGCGTCTGCCATTAAATATTTTTCTCTGTATACTTTAAGAAAATTACTCATGTTTTGTCACTCCAATGTAATCAAAAATATTAAATTTATTTTTACCTATAGGGTAGCAACGCTTGTCGTGAGGATAATATTCTCTCATCGAACTATTACATCCACATGTCCCATTCGGAAGAAAAATTTGCCCAGAGTCGCAAGGTCCACGCAAATAGTGTTCGTGGCAAGAGAGACCTGGATCCCAAAAATGAGATGACATTGTGTTGTTATCACATGAGCATTCTCCAAATTTTCCATTGGCACTCACCAGTAGGCCTTCTGGGCAAGGACCTTTACTAAGTACCTCGTAGCATTTTCCATCTTTTGCCCAGAACACTTTATCAGCTTGACAATCTTCAATTGGGAAACAAGCACCCCATCTATGTCCCTGTGAACTAGTCAATAATTAATCAACACTATAATTCATTATCTCAGTGTGATGAATGAATACTTTCCACGCTATAGATAGGATAGATATATTTTATGTATAAGCTTTGAAACAATAATAAAGTAATTATAGTTAATAAAAAAAATATCATAAAAGTTCTTGAACATTTCGAAAAAGTTTAATTTTTGAATAAAATATTTTCTAATTCATTTTTTTTCCTAGATTGAACACATTTATTATAATTTTATAATAAAATTTGTTCTTTAAAGAGTTCTCAACACATTCCTGAAATTTTAATAATAAAAATTTAACTTTAATTTATCACAAGTTTTCTTGACCTTGGATGTAATTATAAAATTACCTGTGCAAGTCAAGAGCCCTTACTTAAGACAGTTTTCAATTTCAGACGAAAATGAGCATAATGATGAAACAGACCCTAAAACTCATGAAAACACCTAGAATTTTAGAAATTTTTGCTTTTTCAATATTTCTTTAAAAAATAAAATAAATAGTTATTCAATATATTCTTCCGTTCACGAGCGTTTTTGAACTACACTTGGATTAGTTATAACATTTTTTAAGAATATTGTCAATACAGAAAACTGTTTGGGAATTAATTTTTACACATTTTCATATGAGCTTTAGATAGAAACAAAAATTAACATGAATTTATATATGTAGTATAAATGCTCAGTAACAGTATTATACCGTGGGTTTTTTAATAAATTTAATGTGTCAACAATGAACTATTTTGAATACATTTCTCAACAATAAATTTCAAAATATATCTTCATTTGTAAAATATATTCCTCTTTAATTATTGTCCTCTTTATGGTACTATGACTAATCGGGAGCCTCTCAATTGCCATAATGTTTCTACTACTAGATTGATTCGAAGAACCTCAATTTTCTCCTTCATTCTTTTCTACTTCCTCATAGATAAATTTCAACCATAACGGAGTCATTTTCCTACTACTTGGTTGATCACATGGGCCAGTGCATCATGCTACGTGCCTAAATAATTTTTTTTTTTTTTTATATTATTATATAAAAGGGATTTGTTACATAAATATTAAAATTGTAGGAGGCCTTATTACCAAACATAATAGGCCACAGAAATTAGCAATCAGTATGGTTCAGAACGTGCTGCTAATGACCTAACCCTGAACTGAAGTTATCCAGTAAAAAAAAAATACCTCATTTTATAACAGCATTCAACGATTATATTGTTTTAAGGACTATTCCAGAGTTTATTGAGACAAAGCGTTAAGTAATAGCTATTCCGCCACTTTTACAAAATGACAAAAGGAAACATCATGTTGACCAAAGCTGAAAGTTTGATGGTCACTGGTGGGTGGTTCTGACTACTTAAGTTAGGCCTCAGGAATGGGGGCTCTTGATTCTACTGGAAACATTAGAAGCCGTTCATCAACTTTTTCCTTGCCAACTTTCATCCTCATAACAACAAAAATGTTATAATCCTTTATTTGAATTTCCCCAGTAAGTCTAGTTGCAATAGTATTGGGTAACTAAATAATACGCATCTATGAGATGGATAATTTAATGAGCACATACATGAGAAATATAATCATTTCATTCATTCGAAGTACAACAGTTTTAATAATAGAACTAAATTTGTATGTATGTATAAATAATATACCTTAATTTGAAAAATAATGCATTTAAAACATTTTAAAATTCAACCCCTATAAGTTAGTAAAACTACAATTTTTGCTTTTTTTGTCTTCCAAATATAAATAAGCATAAAGGAAATATGTAAATTCGTTTTGATACTCAAGCTTATACGAAGATGAAACATGTATTCAATGTTCATATTTTAAGATAATGATCACTTCCCAAATAACTAAACTCCAAATTCTAATTTCATTAGATACTTGCAGTCAGTTTATTCATGTTTTTCAGAACACTCATAAGCACATTTCCTTCTTTCAAAACATGCTTCGTTTATTTTGTTAAAAAAAAATACGGAATAGATATTAAAATTACAGGGGACTACAGCTTTGGTTGTATAGACTTTTTTGATCAACCATTAGCCACTCTCACTCCAATATCAAGACATGTTGAAGACTGGTAATCATATGCTCCTTGGAAGTTAATAGAACAATTTGACACACTTATTTAAACTAATTTCAAGGGAGACAATGAATTCCAGGCATGGATATAGTAGTCATCCAAGATGTCATTGGAACTAACCTAATTGAGGGAAATGAATCAGATCATGACAGGTGTTTAAAAAAGCGTAGTACTAAACATGTAATTTTGGTTATGCCATGTCCCCAGGATATCCAATATGGCGCACTCAAAAGATTTAATGATGAGAAAAATTGCATTGTCTGGAGCTGTGAAACGCATTATATGATGCCTTGATAAATGTGCTCAACACAATACAGATTACCTAAAGTGGCTAGGAAACAAATTTTCGGGGTACAGAAAAGGCAGACATTCTCAGCAAAATGTCGGTATAAAATATTATTCTGTGACTAATACCCGTCGAAATAAACAACGAAATAATCATAATTACATAGTTTTAATTTTCGTATCTTGTTGATTGTTATAAAACGGTGAATAAAATCATAGCGAGGATAGTGTTTGATGAGAAACAAATGTGATTACTGACTACTTACAGACCTTTTATTTTGCTTGGCTACAGCACCAAAGTATTCATTGTCACTACAAGGGCCCTGCTGATGTAGTTTGTAGCAAATAGCGTCTCGAGAATTTAACGCCGTTCCTGGCGGGCATTTACATTCTGCAGTTCCGTTTCTCCCAGGAGTCAGCTCCATTGTTTCAGGGCAAGGATAACCTTTTTGGAAAATCCTGTAGCACTGGCCATCTTTGGGCCAATATAGCAACTGCCATCCATTTGGTTTCGAAATGCACGGATTGATTGACGTATCGTTCCATGGAGGCGATATGAAGGAGAAAACTTCATTCGTCGAAAATACCAACAGCCAGGAACTTCTACAAAGAAGAAACAAATATTAAAATGAAAAATTATAATAATAAAAGTAATAATTATAAATAAGATTCTCTTCAGATTGGTGAAGTGAAAATATATTAAGATCAACAAAATGTAACTGGTAGAGGTCATATTCGGTGAGGTTGGTAAAAAGAAGTTAGATACGCTTTAGCTGCTTCAGGGAGATTGCCATATAAAGTCATGTAACCCTTCCGAAGCAAAAATCGAAAAGTGAAAAGAAGTCGAGGCATCAGGACTTGACTTTTGAACTAAAATAAATGTGAAGCCTCGAAAAATGTAATTGTTTTCTTTGCAAATCTTCTCGTCTTCAACCTCAAGTAAAGGTAATCTTAAACGTGGACTTTTAATGAGGGGCACATTATTGTATTACATAGCTAAATAGGTCATGGCTGGCTTAAATTTCAATTGTTGAATTAGGGCTCTTGTTAAACAAAAATTACATAATATAGAATATGAAATGACTTCGTCTGTAAAGATCCGTACAGATGTAAAATTATTAGACATAAAGTAGCTATTTTTATTTTGGATGAATAGAGCAAATGGTTCCCTTATCTCTTTATTGGGTATTTTGATATTTCATTTCAGGAAAGGAAGCAGTAAAAGCACATCATCTCTTTCAACTTACAATCATCGTGACAAAACGTCCCTCTTGTTCCGCCTGCCTATATACATTGAACATTCATACATTTAAAATGAATCTTTGTAAACATATTTACTCCAATATACATATTAGTGTACTGATGTAAGTCAATTAATCTAGGCTCCAAGCTAAACGTTTCCTTTATTAGGATTTGCTGACCACGAATATTCTAGATTTAACTGTTCATATTTGTCTGAGGTGATATCTATGAATATTCAAGACATTTTACCAGCTCCCATGATAAAGGTTATAGGATGGACTGTGGACTTAAAGGAATTACAAACTGTGGCTTATAGGAGTCCGTTAGTTTCTTATTAAAATGTGTTAAGAAATATCTTCCAATGTAAATGTACTACTATTACTATGGCTACGGTAATAGTCGGTTAACTTATGCGTTGGGATAACACAAAAAGTAATTTAATACATTTTTAAATCGCAAAAGAAAGCAATAAAGTTTATAATTAATAGGAATTTGAAGGACTCTTGATGGCCACTTAAGGAGCCTAAATATCCTGCAATACATATAAGTACCAGTTTGCGAAACAATTAGCTTACTGGTTTTGAAAAAAGTAGCTAGTTGTACAAAAATAATATAGTACTTATTCATAAAACAAGATAAAATTTTCAAGCAACTAATCACAAACATAAATATTTTGAGAAAAACGTACCATTTTAGGGTATGAAGCTCTTTAGCTCACTACCTTATTAAATCTAAGACGATAAGAGATTTCCTGCAATAAAAGGGTGTACTTTCGGTTCTTAAATAAACACTATTTATAACTTGTGGAAAACATTTGGTGGTAAGATGTTTCAGCTCTTTCCCTACCTATCTATTTTTTTTTCATAAATCGAATGGAAAACATTTTTTTATCGTTTGAAAAGCAAAATCAGGACTAGTATAGGTGCTTCTAACAGCAATAAAAAACTTGGACCTGCTGTTACGGGGGAATGGGAACGAATCTCACGAATGCAATTGTTCATCTCATACATTCCACGCCTAGAAAGTTCCAACAGTTGAAAATACAAATAAGAGGCAGGGCACACCGGGAAAATGCCGGCATCCGGGGAAATGGCCCAAACTTAGATATCCTTGTTTTAAGTCTTGACTAGATTGGAAATCTAGCTGACATAGCTACTCTAGAAATGGTGGCTGTAGTGCAAGTCTTATCTGTTTACTAGTGCAATATATTGTTTAGACGAGTTTCATCTTATTTTCGAGCTTCAATGAAGTTAATGCATCTACCTATAGATGCTACAATACTTATATTTGTTATGGTCATATTTAAAATACATTTTATTATTTAATTAGGCTACATTTCAATGTTCAGTTTTGATCTATTTCGTTTGTCGTGTTGTCTCTTTATCTGCATTTCTTCTATTTTATCTCCCCAGGGTAATCCCACCATAGTGGCATTACCCCGGATTAAAATCATAACTAACGCGTTGGTGTTTGTGAATATTTAAGTAAGCAAGAGCAGTAAAAAGAATCACCGAGATGGCCAAGTGGTTCGAACAAGATTTAAGGGCAGCTTTGCAGCCAGTTCGTGGCAATCAGTGAAAAATGTTGCTCTTCATTTAAAATTTACTTTAATCAACCCGGATGATGGATTAATATAGACGTCACTTGCTCCTCAAAAGAACATGTTCGGATTTGGTCTCAATAAATGTTTCATCAATCAATAGAAACATTCCCATCCTATCTGAAATTGGTAGCAGTAAATGTGGAGCAAAGCTCCTCAATTCTAATTGGAACTTCAAGGAAGGCAGTTTTACAAAACACAGCGACTAAATGAGAGTAAAAGGAACTAAAGACGAAACAAATTGTAAGGAAATTGGCAACAAAAATTTTGCGAGTTCCCTTGAAACTAAACCTAAGGTTAGAAAGGAAAAATCCCTGTAGGCCCATCTACAAAGAATAGATCTGCTAAGAAACCTCTTAAAAATTTGATTAGCTTTCAGAATTCTTCGGGGGAGGATGTATCCGAGAGATTTTCCCCGGATCGGCAAAGCCATACTCGAAACGGCCAGTGAAATACCGAATTTGATGTGTCGCGGGGAGTTTAATTTCAATTTCAGAACGGCTTCGCCGGGAGCGTGAGTTACCTCAAATTCGAGAATCTTTCTCAAATGAAAAAGTAACCATGAGGAACAAAACGGTATCTCAATCTCAAAATCCACCGAGCGGTTTGAGCTACACAGTTTTGAAAAAAATCGGTTTGTGGCTTTAAATAATAGAATGTAGGTCAAATACGACCAACGATTAGCAATTAAGACTCCAAATGTTCATGTTGATGACAATTTGTCAATACTGCCAATTTTTTCATGGTTTAAATGGCTGAAATTACAATTTTATGTAGATAGAATTTTCTAGTTATCTAAATAACAATGGTAAATTCTCAAATTTACAAATGTTTTTTTTTTTTTTTTTTGTAAATCGCTATAATGACAATTTTCCGACTGTACACTTTCGTGTTGTTTAATAACAATACAAAATTTGTTAAAATTGCAATTATTTTTTGTAAATGTCCATCTATACTACCATCGAGATAACGAAAATGAGGTATGTCCAAAATTATATATATATATATATATATATACATATATATATATATATATATATGTATATATATATATATATATATATATATATATATATATATATATATACTAGCTCAGATACCCGGCTTCGCCCGGGAATTCATTTGAGGCTGAATGGTGATGGTATTTTTTTGGCAAGGCTTTATTTTGCACAATATCTTGACATTTACCCGTCAAGTGTTTAGAGCCTATACCCGTCGTTGCTGTGGATTAGTTAATAATAAAATTAACTTTTTATGTAAGACTTCACTGTCCTCCATATTGTCATATTTCCCGATTCCTGTGCATTATGCATAGATTTAAATTATTAAGGACAAAATATTATAATAATATATTATAATTTGAATTAATTTTTCCAGGTGAGGTACCTGGTAGTTCATATTGAAAAGAATTGTTGAGTAAATTTCTCTAACTAACAAAATAAGCAACTTTTGTTATGTGCATATTTGCCGAAACCCCAATAGGAAACGAAATATCACTATATTTAATTTCAGGCCTCCCTTATAACCCCCACTCCTGCCCGTCCCTAGAAATGTTAGTATGGCTTATTATAAGGAAGGCGTTAGTGCTTATACACATACCGAGTGTTTTATTTAGTTCGGTTGAGTCTTTTGTGCAAAATAAAATTGTTGACTCCCACTATAATTTTGAGCGTATAACGCCTTTATACTTCGCTATACGACGATAGTTTATATGACAAAAGGTTCTTTAAATAACAAAATAAACAACTTTTGTTATGTAAATATTTGCCGAAACCCCAATAGGAAAGGAAATATCACTATATTTAATTTCAGGCCTCCCTTATAAACCCCCACTCCTGCCCCTCCCTAGAAATGTTAGTATGGCTTATTATAAGGAAGGCGTTAGTGCTAATTGACATACCGAGTTTGGTTTAGTTCGGTTGAGTTTTTTGTGCCAAATAAAATTCTTGACTTCCGCAGTAGTTTTTAACTTATAACTCATTTATACTTAGGTATACGACAAAAGTGTATATAACAAACGTTACTCCAAATAACAAAATAAATAACTTTTGTTATGTGCATAATTGCCAAAAATGCAGTAGGAAACGAAATATTGCTATTTTTAATTTCAGCCCTCCCTTATAACCACCACTCCTGTTCGGCTCAGAGGATATTAATATAGCCTAAAGTCTAAGTTGGGATAGTAGTAATAAACATACCAAGTTTCATAAAATTCGGTTCAGCCGTTTATGCGTGAAAAGGTAACAAAGAAACAAACACACGAAAGAAACAAAATGCAGTTATGGTGTCTATGACATGTGAAACGAAAAGTTATCGTGAAATTTCGCGAAAAAAATCAATGTACAGACAGAGATTACAATTTTTTATATAAATAGATATATACGTGTGTATGTATGTGTGTTTCAGTTATCGCTCTAGCGGTCGTAATGTTTGTCTGTTTATTACAAAACTCGATACATAAATGTTTCCCTTAAAACTAAAATTAATTTCGTTAACGGCCGAAATCGGACCAGGGGAAGGGAATTTTGTTCGTTACAATAAACCAGTAGATTAAGTAGTATATGAAATTTAAATACGATTTGTAACAACTGAGATCCTCAAGATATTTTTAATTGATCTGTATTGGAACCTCAGCGTTTTTAAAGTTTATATATTTTGCTGTTCGTTCAAAACGTTTAGATATCTATTATCATTCGCAAATGTCTAAAAATAGTGAAGTGACAAAGCAACATCGAGAAAAATTAAATTTAAATTTTGACTTATTGAAAGTGTATTAATAAATGCTGCAGGAAAATGTGACCTCTAAATAGCAGAATGGTAACTGATGACGCAAGCATTAATAAGTGCCAAATCTAAAGATGCTCTATCCTGTCGATAAATTGATACCCCTCAATTGTTGTTATATACACACATAATAATAATAATCTATACATACACATAGACTGGATAAACGCCCATTCAGGAAATATTGGAAACGAACAAGCTGACACGTTAGCAAAGGAAGCAGCTCAAGATACAAATTTAATTCCAGAATTCTCTCTCGTACCACTCTCATACATTAAAAGTTCGTCACGCAGGGGCTGCGTAAACTAAGCAGATTTCCCACGCGAAGGTTTACAATAGATAAATATACATACAGGTAACACAGCCGTAAATGCTCAGTAAATGTACAATACAAGGCTGAATTGTAAACAAACAGGCAAGCCAACCTCGTAGCGCTGCATAGATAGACCGGAAAAACAAACAATTAATAAAATATATTTGAATATAACATATTAATTTTATTGAAAACAAATTTCTAAAGCTAGTGGTGTAATTTGTAATAAATCAGAATCAGTTTTATCTCAGTCACTCAATTTTTAGAAATCCAAAAACAAAAGAGGGGGGGGGGTCAACAGAACGTATTTGCATATATCTCACAAAGTAAATGTTCAATGAGAACAATATTTGGTATGTAGGCTTCAATTAAAATCTTTTATTATATAACAGAGCATTATTTATGTAACACTAGTAGAAGTGGGGGTTTACTGAAGGCTGAAAACTGAAAAATGCAAATATCTCGGTTAATATTCAAGATAGAGAATAAATGTATACGTTATTTATAGTGTATTTAATTTTCAATAAGATTTATTCTATAGCCTTTTTCAAACCGCCTTATAGTAACGGAGATATTTCGAATTTTCAAAATTCTCCCCCTCTAAACCCCCCCCCCCCCTCCCTCTGGTCCGATTTCAGCCGTTAACGAACTTGATCTTTCTTTTTACATGAAACGACTAAATATCGAGTTTGGTAACGATTAAACAAAAATTGCGACCGCTAGAGCGGTAACAGACAAATATATAGATAGATTGATATATATATATATATATATATATATATATATATATATATATATACAGTTTTGAACGGACCTCATTTTGGTCATCTCCTAGGTAGGATCGATGGACATTTGAAGAAAAAATTCGAAAATTCCGTCATGAGTACAACCTCAATAGCTGATTTCCCTTAAGGGAAATCTGCTATAAAATCCTTCGTACCTACACAGAATGGACGACATGTAACAAATCTTACAGCTTACATCAATACATACTTCAACATATTTACCCTACATAGACTCGCAAATTAAATATCGGTTGAGCTTAACTTTAATTGATTTTTTTTCATTTCATTTATTAATTTTATTTGTAATTATCTTACTTATTTTAATATTTTTTTTATATTATATTTGATTAGATGGGTGATTAACGTGTATATATTTTAAAGTAAAAATTTATTTAAACATAATCATACATGTAATATGCCATGTGGCAATGGAACATGTATTCAAATAAATACCTCCTTATAGGGTTACTATGAGGAGAAAAAAAAATGTTGTTATATACATTTGAATATTAATGACGTTATTTTATTGCCTTTTCAGCTCAATTAGCACTCTTTCTCTTCTACTCAAGAGATATTCACTTTTACCAAATATATAATTAAATCACAAGTCCTGCTTTAGTTTCATATGCTGTTTACAGATTATTCTTACTAACGGAGAAATGTAGAATAGAATGCGTTCCCAGACGCTGGAAACCTGCTCAGGTTACTAAGCACCAGCGAGAGGTGATATTTTTATTGAATATTCCTTCGTGGAAATAGTTTAGGGGATATTTAGCAGGGCGGGCCGAGGCGTGAGGAATTGGTGGAATTGCTCAAGGAACTTTGTGCGTGGAGTGAAAGTGGTAACTGCCCCTTCCGAGGATTACTACAGCCCCACACTTTCCCCCCTGCCTTACTAACAATCACTCAATGCACAATACCGTCCTTTTACTATTAAATAATCCAAAGGTAACAAACGGTCTAGTACAGAAAAACGTCCGTCACACAGGGGATGCCTAAAATAAGCAAAGTTCCCAAGTGCTGGTATGACACACTAGTAATTGTATATTTCTGAAACAATATTCGATGAGTAGTTGTGGGGTTTTTTTGTAGGTTAAATACAAGGAAGAACGAATAACTCACTTAGTTCTTAAGTTACGAAAAAATGTGTAGAACAACAATTATAGAGCACCAATAGTTTAACAAGATTATACAACAAGCCTATAACATTTTTCGTTCCGGTTCATAATGCCGGAAATATTTACAATTTTGACCCCGCCCTCGTATACGAAATTCTTAACTTATGTAGCCTTAACTAATATGTCTTCTAGTGTTGAATGAAATAGTTAAATATGGAGTATGATGCAGATGAAATAAAAATTTTTGTGCCAATACCGCAAAATCTTATTTAATGAACCCACTCTACGTATTTTCATGTTCCTCACATAATAAAGGCACATTGAAAACAATATTATGTACTTAAGCTTGAAATAAGATGTTTCATGATATATTAGTTTATTGTTAACGTGTTATGGTCCAATATTTCACGAACAACATAGAACGCGTCGGCCTTCTATTGTCCTCCTTAGCCAGAAGTGTCACCCTTCTGCGTCGTCCATCAGTCTTCTCCCGAGCCAACATGGTATAATATATATATGATTCATTCTATACACTTTTTCGATCCGACTTATAATAATGGAGGTATTTCGAATTTTCAAAATTCTCCCCCTCTAAAACCCCCTCCCCCTTGTCCGATTTCAGCCATTAACGAACTTGATCTTTCTTTTTACAAAAAAACGACTAAATGTTGAGTTTGGTAACGATGAAGCAAAAATTGCGACCGCTAGAGCGGTAACAGACAAATATATATATATATATATATATATATATATATATATATATATATATATATATACACACACACACACACACACACACACACACACACACACACACTCACACACACCACACACACACACACACACACACACAGTTTTGAACGGACCTCATTTTCGTCATCTACTGGGTAGGATCGATGGACATTTGAAGAAAAATTTCGAAAATCGCGTCATGAGTACGACCTCAATAGCTGATTTGCCTTAAGGGAAATCTGCTGATATATAGGGATGCTGTTGACTCAATGTATTTCTTGCAGGTCATAATAGGGAAGTTATAAAATAAGAAATATGTGGATTTGGCCTAATGATAATTATGACTACTCAAAGAAAAGAAACTGTGGAGAAGTAGTGAATTTATTGATTTACTGTTTCAAAATAAGCAGTGAGCTATTTAATAAAATATACCCGCACTTCCTCATCACCAAATATTTCTTCCAAGGAGTTGAATAAAGTTTGAGGTTTTATCAAAGAACCACAAAGCTTGTGATCTTTACGCAATCCGCTGCCCAGAGAAATTCAGGTTGTCTCATGGGCTATGACAGAAAGGTGAACACAGTTCTAACAATGGCAGGCTTTTTTTTTTTTTCGTTGTACTCAACTGACATAATTTGAATTCTTTAATAGGATTTACTCATTTTTTTTAAATAGCTAGACATACGTATTGAAAAACCTTTCCCGTTTCCTGTGCATTATGCATAGATTTAAATTATTAAGGACAAAATATTATAATAATATATTATAATTTGAATTAATTTTTCCAGGTGAGGCACCTGGTAGTTCATATTGAAAAGAATTGTTGAGTAAATTTCTCTAAATAACAAAATAAGCAACTTTTGTTATGTGCATATTTGCCGAAACCCCAATAGGAAACGAAATATCCCTATATTTAATTTCAGGCCACCCTTATAACCCCCACTCCTGCCCGTCCCTAGAAATGTTAGTATGGCTTATTATAAGGAAGGCGTTAGCGCTAGTACACATACCGAGTGTTTTATTTAGTTCGGTTGAGTCTTTTGTGCAAAATAAAAATTTTGACTCCCGCTATAATTTTTAGCGTATAACGCCTTTATTCTTCGATATACGACGATAGCGTATATGACAAAAAGTTCTCTAAATAACAAAATAAACAACTTTTGTTATGTAAATATTTGCCGAAACCCCAATAGGAAACGAAATATCACTATATTTAATTTCAGGCCTCCCTTATAAACCCCCACTCCTGCCCGTCCCTTGAAGTGTTAGTATGGCTTTCCGGTTTTGGTTTCTTACTTACTCATTTGTTGATTTCCACAAACCGTCATATATTCAAGCAAACTGTTGTACATATAACAAAGGGAAACTCTACTTTGGATTCAATCAGTACTTAGTACTGATTTATCTTCTTTTTTTTCTTTGTTGTTTTATTTTTACTTTATATTTTTTCCTCATGTTGTAAGTATACTAACAATTTATATTTAGTTTTGTCCATTCTATTTATTTTGTACATTTTTACAAGTTAGCTGTGTAAAAATTTTAATATTTATTTAATCTTGTAAAACTATATTCTAACATGTTAAAATATGAATCGCCATTGTAGCGGCATGGTCCTATTTATTTTGTACTTTTGTAACATTTAGCTTTGAAAAAATGTTAATATTTATTTAATTTTGTAAAATTATATTCAAACATGTTAATAGATGAATCGCCATTGTAGCGGCATCTCAAATAAATAATAATAGTACTGATTTTGGGTTGGCTCAAACAAGAAACTCTATAGGCCTAGAGAGATGCCTCTCTAGGGGTAGAAAGACAAGTATTTTGGCCAAAGACAGGGATGACATAAATGAGAGTTTGGACCAGATTGGGATAGATTGATCACTTGGAAGTATTGCGGTAACGAGGCATCCGAAACCGGAAAATTTAATCTACAGCTTGGAAACAGCCAAGAAATTTGCTGGATGTGCAAACTGCCAAGTATTTGTTCAGGAAGATTTACGCTTCCTATTTCAAACTATTAGACGTCAAAACTATTCCAGTGTAATTGGCTTAAGACAGAATAGAGGTGAAGGCAACACGACAAACTTAGCCACATATTTACGCCGAAAGGAGCTGCCCGAAATCCCAAGATATCCCAAGAAAGCTGTTCTTAGTAAATCAATTAATAGACAATCCCTGATAAGATTGAGGAATAGACAAACTTCGGAAACAAGAATTTGTAGACGAATAATATATGGATACAGAAACATACAGAAACATAGGCAAAACTATTAACTTAAATATTACTTATACAATATACCAAGCCAGCTCATTCATACTTCACGACGTCTGATCGAATCAAAGGATCCATATTCTAATAGATTAGAGACACAAGACTACTGCAACTCTATTGAAGCACATAGTCTTCATCCAAAAAATTTCAAAGTTCAGCTGTCTAGCAGGAAAAAAAATTAATTTTTTAGCAGCTTCTCCTCAAGGGAAATCAGCTATTGCGGTTGCACGACAAGATTTTCGTAAAATATTTTCAAAAGTCTATCTATGAAACCTTGGAAATGTGGGGCGTTCAAATATATAAATATTAGTTACAAAATTCGATATATATACGATCCATGTAAAATAAAAGATCAAGTTCGTAAGCCGCTGAGGGTCTAAAGAGGGAAAATTAAAAATTCTCTTGGGAAATCTTCTTCGTTTACACAGCCCCTGCAGGCTGGTTTTTTTGCAAATTTGCCTCAAGGGAAGTCAGATATTGAGGTTGTACTCATGACACGATTTACGAAAAATTTCTTTAAAAGTACATTGATCCTCCTTAGGCGATGACGAAAATGAGGTCCGGTCAAAATTTCACACACACACACACACACACACACACACACATATATATATATATATATATATATATATATATATATATATATATGTGTGTGTGTGTGTGTGTGTGTGTGTGTGTGTGTGTGTGTATATATATATATATATATATATATATATATATATATATATATATATATATTTGTCTGTTACCGCTCTATTAGTCCAATTTTTGTCTAATCGTTACCAAACTCCATATGGGGGTTTAAAGGGGGAGGAATTAAAAATATCTTCGAAACCTTGATTAGAACCAATATTATTGGAACTTTATTTGCATATAAATGTTGTAATGTACACATTACTCCATCATGTATATTAACCGAGATATTTATAGGTTTCAGCCATCAGTGAACCCCAACTTATGTTACATGAACTGTAAGCTGCTATCTCATGAAACACTTTATTGGAAGCTTAGATACCACATACTGTTTTTATTGAATTTTCAATGTGTCAGATGCAGTGGTAATGACGTAATCATTTTTTTAATCAAGATTTTACGTTCTTAAATCGAAACTCATTATTTAATCTATACCATACTCGATATTGAACTGCTTTATTCAATACTAAAGGTCATATTAGTTAGTGGCTCAAACCGGTCGAGGAATGGGGGTGGGGGGGGGTAAAAATTCATTCCTAAATTCAGAATATCTCCGTTATTATGAGCCAGATCAAACAATTTTATTGAACCAATCTTATTAAACTATTGTTGCACTACTATTGTTATTATATACATTTTTTCGTAACTCGTAAATATTATGCCAGTTATTCTTATTTTTAATTTTTAGTATACCCCCACTTCGGAATTTTACTTAGAAATAGAGACTATATATTTAAATGAGATCACTACTCTGTGATACCAGCACATTGGAAATCTGCTTAGTTTACGCAGCCCTTGTGTGATGGACTTTTTAAGCTTTGGTTGGACTGAAATGCGTTCCCCTGGTGTAGACATTGGACTCTAATACCATAAACCTAGCTGGTAGCGTTATATGACAACTCTCCTCCCCCCAAATATGGATTAGCAGGCCAAGGACTTCTTGAGCTATTGAGGCAAAGATTTTCACTTCAAACCCATAAATGAAACACTTTTCACTTTGGATAGTTTAGACAGCCAGTTATGAAAAAAATGAATCGACTTTAATTTATGCTATCTGTGAATGTCATGGGAAGTCTGAAGACTGGACTGGACAATAAATTGAAATCTGAAGGCTGTATAATGTGCATGTATTATCTGCATGATTTATGTACTGGTATTTTCATGTTTTCCGGTCTGGTACACAAGTCTTAAATTCCTAGCTCTTTGGAAAGATGGATGATATTTGTCCCGTTGTGGCCAATGGACGAATTAACAATTCCTTCTCACTATGTTTCGGTCTAATTCAAAATTTTAACTATTATTCAATCGGTAGACAGTCCAATAAATTGAGTCCTGATACTTCGAATCCAAACCAATCACTTTTCGAAAGTAGGGACAAATTTTAGATTACGAATCTTAATATATTGAAAACTAATTTTTAATTAATATTTGCAACATCTGAAATATGCGCGATATTTTTTTTTATAATGTACTTATTCTTATAATAGTTAAATATCATTTTGTCATAATTTAATTGAAATATTTAGATAGAAAACACCTTTACTAGTTTCTGTAAACTCAGTGACCTATAAAATATAACTGCTTGTACCTTGGCAATCTGTAGTAAACGGTCAGCCTAAGTGCAATATTAGCATAAAGAGATCATTAGAATTACGAATTAATTTTCTTGAGTTACCTTCTAGATTTATATACCTATTGCACAATATGCTCAATGTCCTCAGTTCGAATCGAACACAAGGACGAAATTATTTGTCATTTAATATTCATACATTTTTTTTTATATGTATTGTGAATGCTGTGTAATATGTATTGCTTTGTCAATTATTTTACACTGAACTTAAAATCCACTTGACTGACATCAACATAAATCTTTGGGGCTGCTTTAACTTTGGAAATTAGGCCCACGTTCATAAATGATGAAAAAATGACGTAATATAAAAATTCTGATCTCTCATCCAACCTTAGTAATTACCCCGTGTAAAGAAGATTTTGTTATGCCCCCTGTACTGTGATATTCTATATAAAAGCTTAAAGAAACAAATTCCTAGGGTAGAAATGGGGGTTTACTGAAGGCTGAAAAGGGGGGAAAAAAGCTCAACTAATTTTCGAGTTATAGAAAAATGTCTGGATAACCAACTGTTGAACAAAGCATTATAACAAACTGGGTTGCTTTGTTCAGTGAATACCGGAGAAATTTGTGTATAACACACACGACAACAAGAGTGAGCCAAGTTTTAAACCCGCGTGTGGTATTTAAACATAATGTTCGTAAATAAAAGATAATAAAAGATCTTCAAATCTCACTATAACTTATTTTATATTTCCAAAAACTTTTCACCCACTTGGGCATTTTTAGTGCTACAGAGATATATTTATAAACCTAGCAATATTTCTATTGGGATTATATAAACCTCTTTAAATTATATAATGAAAAAGCTTGACGAATTAACACAGTTAATGCAAATGTTATATTTTGGATTTTATATATGTGGTATATATTTTATATATGATCGTTAATTGAGATTATAGAACCCCAACTTACATTAAATATTGGATACAATTATATGGCGTTATCACCTGTTTTCAAGTGATATATTACTTTGAATCTCCGAAATCCAATTAATTTATAAATGAATGACGAAGAGAAAGAAATAATTTCAATTTTTATTTGCTCATAAAAAAGTATTTGTGAAGAGAATTAAAGCACACATTTGTTTGAAGTATTTCAGGAAAATACAGAATTCTAATTAAATTAGTATTTGAGTTGAAAAACATGTGTAGACTAAATTAATCATACCTCAATTTTAAAAAAATGAATTTAATAATAATTAGACGCTATTATTATTATTATTATAATTATTTATTAACGTCCACTTTTTGCAACTTAGGCTAATCGGTACGGGTTATCTACAGGTTACCACCCTTTTCTAGCCAGGGTGGGATTTTAGGACGTTATTTAATGAATTGCGTCACTAAATAATTTCCTTTGCCCAGGCGGTAATCGAACTCGCCACTCTAGGTTTACCATGTGAGATAAAGGTCAACGCTTTAACTCGCATGGCTAACCTGAGCCCCTAGACGCTATTAATGTCAAAAGGAAAAAAATTACTCAATTCAAATTTCAGTCACAAATTTATAGTTTTTTGTCTCAGCTCAACTAAACTTTTAATGAGTATGTGCCTTAGGTCCTAATTTTACTTATGTTTCAGAATTTACGATGAAGTTACTTTTATTACACCAGGGGATAGAAATGCAAGTGTAATATTGTTTTACTGGGGGGGGGGGTTAATTTCGTAAACCCCAGGTTGCATTTTCCCCACATTGAAAAACAGTGGGATAATATATACCAAGTAGAGTAAAATGAATAATGGGTTTGAAATCTTCATGCAACAATTATTTTGTCAACAAAGAATTATATACATATTTTAATAGTCAATGATAATCAATGAAAGTCCACCAAATTGTGAGCATTCCATTCACTCATAGAACAGAAAAAAAAAACTGAAACTGACTTAGTGAGTCAAGAGAGATTAATAAAAGCCTTGATGAATTAACTGAATTTTATTTGACTGAAACCAATCGTTAGATTAATTTGAACGATACAATATTCGATATTTAACAGTTTCATGCCAAACTAAAGATTAAGTTCGTTACTGGCCGAATTTAGACCAGGAGGCTTGGTTGTTTAGAGAAAGAGTAAAATGCAAACTCGATTATATCTCCATTATTATGGATCTGATTATAACCATACTTCTTAACAATAATCTACTTCATTTCCTATTCTAAACATTTTTTCCAAATCAAATACCAACCTAATTTTCATCCTCATTTTTCTTGTCATGCTGCGGTTAACATCCACTCCAATTCACGTGACTTACTTTTAATGAAACTGTACCACTAAACACCTGATGCCCAGGTTAAATTTGAATTCCTGTACACATAGGCATCTTATTGCCGGTGATTGAGTAATAAAACGTTTCAGCGTACCATTGTAGAACATAATAAATCTGCGTAGGTTACTCAGCATCTGTTGACGGACTCTTTTTATTTTAAGAATTGTAAAGCTCAATCGACCGATTCCACAACTTTTGTAAATATGTCTTAAACAAGGAATATTGTTTGTTAAATGTTTTGTATTACATGGGGTAATTTGAAACTGAAATAAAAAACTGGAATTGACTGAGTGGGTTACTATCTTAAAGGATCATGGCTGTGACTTGTTAAAACCCATTATTTTTCTCCTTCCTCGATATAACTGGAATGAAAATTAAATGTTGATTTAAACAAATAAGAAAATTAAATCTGTTTTTTGCTGACTCCATAAACATTTCTCTTGGTCGTAAACCATCGTTGCGGTGCTATTTCCATCATGAGTTATGAGCCCCATAGATCTTTACAATAGAACTCCGTGCATATTATTTACGGTACTTGGTCAGCCTTTTTATATCTTCGGTTCTTTCTCCCTCAATAAGAGCCGGATGCAATTAATACGTGATATTTAAGCTGGGTATAAAAAGTAGAGTATTAGCTGATATTTATTTTGAAAAGTAGGTAAATAGGAGAAGTGGTTTACATAAAGCTGAAAATTAACAATTATGTATAAATCCGTTACTAATTGTGTTAGAAAAGAATGTAATGTCATTTGTGGAACATTGATCCTGCCATATAAAATATTTCGATGCAGTGCATAAAGACGGAAATATTTACCTCCCCAAGAAAACTCCTTCAATCCCTTCTTGCCCAAGTTCAAGACACCAACCCATTTAACCAACTTCATATTTTGTTTTAGATTACAACCTTTGGAGAACTTTTCCAATATTTATGGTCCATAATTAACAAATATTCTATTTAGTAAAAAACAAATAGCTTTCCCTAAGCCATTTGAAAAAAAGAAAATATCCTTTTCATTTGTGCCTTACTAATGTCGCACAGTAGTCCCGATTCCCGATCATGGTGTAAAATTTCCGAAAAATCAAATATTTTTTTTTTCTGAACCAAGCAAATTTTCTTTGTTTTTACAATTAATCCTGAACCTTGAAAATATAGTTTACTCTTAAATAAGGTACAGCTTTTGGGAGCTACGTTAATTCAAAGTTGCATTATCAAACATCCCGATCCAGACACTTTGATCCAAGCTAATCAACCATTCGATTCTCAGATAGTTCTTCTTACATTTGGTGCAAAAATCATCGCGAGCACTCGTAAACTAACTTTTTCACACCGTATTCATAGTTCATATGAATGGATGTTATAACTGTTAAGATGGACCTTCATTGTGTATTCTATGTGCAATGAGTGAGACATAGATTAAAACAGATATATATTATCTGTCGTGTGATAGGAACGTTGATTTACATGGATCAACAAGTGTCCGGATCAAGATGTTAGAAACTGACAATTTTGAATTAACGTACCTTCCAAAAGCTGTACCTTATTTATGATTCAAATATATTTTCAAGGGTCAGGATGTAGAAACACCGAAAATATACTTGGTTCAGAAAAAAAAATGGTTGGTTTTTCGGATTTTTTGCAGCGTGGTGAGGGAATCGGGACACTGCGTCGTGCCAAATCTAATTAAAATGAGTCCAGAGAGGGTAGAAGGGGTTTATTCAGTTGAAATTCGAAACGCCAAGAATTTTCGGGATTACAATACTTTCTTTATTTCGCACAGGAAGGCAAAAAAATATAAATAACTCCATTATTGTTTTACTTGTAACAGAAATAACCAAGATGTAATAGTACATTTTTCGATTATTTTCACGATTACAGACAAATTTACGGGTCAGCATTCATGCCTCCTCGAAACTCTATTACGTAATTTGTCCTTCAAAATTAGATGAAACGTTTAAGTATCGAGTAAATAGGATTTATTTGTTTCCTGCTCCAAATTAATGGGATCTCAATAAAGCAGGAACAATAACAAATATTTAGAAGAAACAGATCTACGATATTAATAAGTATAAGTTATGAAAATAAAGTTTTATTGACCACTCTAAGACAACGACCTCTCCTTATGGAAGATATTAAGAGACACCTGATTGCAAATTTAATTGAAATGAAATTGCTCTGTTAAAGTAATTACAATACAATATTATGAAATTTAAAATTTGCGAAAAGCCCCCAAAACGTAAAACTAAACGAAATAAAGCTGATATTATAATTTTGGCTTCTGTCACTTATTGTTTGTTAAGGAGTATTTTTCGTCATTTCCTTTCTTAATCCCCTTTCCAATTATTCCTCACAACTAAGTTCAGATATTTCAACTTTACATCTTGTCGTTTGATTTATGTCTCTTCTTATTTCTCTTCTGAGTGTCCTGTGCTAGATAGATTTTGAATTTTCGAATTCCCGTCTCTTTAAACCCTACTATTCCTGGTCCAATTTCAGCCATTATCGAATATGATCTTTAGTTTTGAATGCAAATGTTAAATATTGAGTTTGACATAAATCAAATAAATATTTTTGAGTCAAGAAATAATATCTTAATTAATGCAGTCATCACACAACGTATTTGCAAGTATCTCATCTAGTAAAGATCTTTTGAATATAATATTTGGGGTTTAAGATTGGAATAAGACTTTTCATGATATATTCGCTTATTGTTAAAGTACGATAAAAAAAAGTGAGAGTTTGCAGAGGGCTGTAAATTAAAAAACCTCGATAATATTCGGGATAGAGGAAAAGTGTGTAGAACAACCTTTATAGAACATTACATTAGTAACAAGATTGGTTATTTACAATTAAACTATTTCCAATTTACCCGGCCCCTCTTCTTGGTTCCATTTCAGCCTTTAACAACTTGATCTTTGGTTTAACATGGAACGCCCTAGCAGTTGCGATTTCATTAGACTACCGTTTAGGGAACTCAGTTAATGAGGTTGTATTTATGACGGATTTTTCCTCAGATGTACTTCGATGCTTTCATACTACCTAAGAGATTATGAAAATGAGGCCCTTTCAAATTTATGTATATTTACTTGTTAACGCTGTAGCATTCGTAATTTTTGTAAAACCGTTATTAAAGTCGATATTTAAGAGTTTCGGCATTTAAATGCCTGTTGCGTTCAGATACCTTCTGGGTGTCCACTCTAGGTAGATTATCGTCCACCTAGATCCTGGTTTTCGTGGATCAAAGTTTCCATTACTCCGTTCTTCGTTTTGTTATGTGATGACATCATAATCAGGAGCTGAACATTTTGTCTCTAGCAAGTTTTCTCCCTTTGTGAAGTCTAACTGTGTAGGCCACTATAGGTCCTTATTCTGAAGTGGCTTTCTCTTACCTTACTTGTGTAACATTTGGCGTGTCAGACAATGTGGTTTCCTCTTCACCGTCTATTCATTGTTTTAATGTGCTTCTGGGTTGTTCTAGTGTGTAAATTGCAGTGTATACGATGTTTATCTTGCCTAATAGATACTTGGGTTCCCTTCTACTTGTATTCCATGATATAAAAAAAAATGCCCAGATCATTTCAATTCATCTAATTTCAAAGGATAACTGTTTCTTGAATTTGGTTTCCTTTGTTTTCATCAATGGTCCTTACATTGGCTATATCAAACCAATTTACCACTGAACTTAGCAAACGAAGTACTTCTAGGATTTTGGTTTTTTTCTTGGAAGTTATTGGTTCCTAAGTTCAAGAAGATCAGGTAAGCTCTCTTTCTTTGTTTTCTTAACTTCCATTTTTCAATTTCATGCTGTGTCATAATAAGCCTTTATTTAATTTCTCTCAAGGGGCTCAAGTTAGCCTTGTGAGTTAAAGCGTTGACTTTAATCTAACAGGATAAAACTAGAGTGGCGAATTCGATTCACGGCTGGGCAATATTAATTTATTTAGTGACGAAATTCATTAGGTAAAATCCTTAGACCCACCCCGGTTAGAAAAGGGTGGTAACCTGTAGAGAACACGTCGCAATTAGCCTTAGTTGCAAAACTTGGACGATACTAAATAATTTATTTAATTTCACTTACAAGGAGCTCTGTTAGAATGTTTTTTTTTTCTTGCTTTTTTTTCATAGCGATAGCCCACCATCACGTTCCCAACATTACGTTTGTTCCTTAAATAAGAACCCAGAGATTAAAATCTTTCTAAATACTTAAATTTTGATAATTTCATACATTAATTAATCAGAATTTTTTTTATTACGTATGAATTTCCGTAAATAAGAAACATTCCTGTGATACACACATCAGAGACCAGCTTCCTCCCCAATAAGCATAGCAGTTACACAAGGCTCTAGTTAATGTAATGATTAATTCATTTTTTTCAATCTTGAAATAAATACAGTCGAAAAAAAATGAAATTGAATGCTTAATTTGATTTGAGAACAATATAGTACCACCTCAAGGGATTCAGAGAAAATTTGAAATCATAAATATCTTTCTATTATTATTAGACGTATCCAAAATTGCTTGTTAAAATAATTTTTCCCTTAAGGAGAATTAGCAACTGAGGTTGTACTCATGATACGATGTTTTAAAAACTTCTTCATATGTTATTTGTTAGTGTCTAAAACGTTCACTTATGACGAATAAATTTAAAAGTATGAAGAATGTCTATTGTTAAATCGAATATCGGAAATCAGCTAAAGTATATGGTTCACCTGAGTGATGGATACTTTAGTTTTTTTGGTAACTTAGCAACTCCTAATGTAAAGAAAGAGATTAATAAAATATTTTAGCTTGTGCTCCGTAAGCAATTTAGTTTTATCTTGTGTTAAATGAACAAACAAATAACGTGATCAAAACATTCTATTCTCTATTTCTTCCTTAGTAAGATCACTGAGTAAACGAGAATTGTAATTAGAGCTAGGAAAGGCAATTAGTTACATAATAGTTTTCTATTACAAAGCAGTAGGTGGGGCTTACTGAAGGCTGAAAGCGATCTAATACAAAGAAGTTCTTTAATTTTTGCGTTAGAGCAAGAAAGTATAGAGTACAAATTGATAAACAAAACTAGACACATGTGATTTTATGGAGTGACAATAACGAAGATAATTAAGATTTTATATTTATCCCCAAACTCGTGGTCCAATTTCAACTATTATCGAATGAAGCCTTTCGTTTCACGTGAACCGAGTACATATCAACTTTGGTAGCGTTACAACGAAAATTCCCCCATGCAGAGAGTTACGAAACTAGTCTTCCTAGGTGATGTCACTGTTCCATTCAGAACAATTCATTACATTCAGTATATAATTCAATTCACTAGTTAAGGTGTAAACAGTACGTGATCTATAAACAAGGAATTATTTATTTCGCGTTATAATTATATATTACTGAGAACGTAACGCTGAAAAAAAAACAACATAATTCCTAAATTATCTTATGTTACAAAAAAAAATCTGATGTGTACACCACACGAGTGTCTCTTATTCCTATTAAATAAGATAAATAAAATATTTTCCATTTATTTCATTTAAAATTATTTATTAGACCAAAATATGTCGAAAAATAAGAGATAGATCTGTTCAAGATGAGCTGTACAAATATGATACGTAGGGAGAAATTTGCCAATTTGTATTTCACCCTCCTTTCGTTTATCCCTCCACCTTAGTCGATTTCGATCAAAACGCGAGGTACACAATTAATTTTACTGCAATCCTAAATATTAAATTTAAACATTCTAAGGCTGGCCATGTTTGAGTTATGGAAAAGTACATACATATGTAATGAAACTAGTCAAAACGGGTTCAGGTAGGGTTGACCAGAAGATTCTGTTGAGATTTGAAAGTTTTTCCCGATTACAATAATACTTCCTTTATTTCGTACAAATGAAAATGTAATTTTGCCTTTAATGCCTATCTTAAACCCCTTTGGGGGCTCAAGTTCATCATGTGAGTTAAAGCTTTGGCCTTAATATCACGCTGTAAACCTAGAATGGCGAGTTTGATTCCCGCCTGGGCAATTGGAATTTTTTTGTAACGGAAATCATTAAATAAAATCATTAGTCCCACCCTGGCTAGAAAAGGGTGGTACCTGTAGATTAACCTGTCCCAATTAGCCTTAGTTGCAAAAAGTTGACGTTAATAAATCAATTAATTTTTTAATCCCCTTCTCTCTCAACCCCGATTTAAGGTATTAAACACACACACACACACACACACACACACACACACACACATATATATATATATATATATATATATATATATATATATATATATATATATAAATTTGAACGGCTCATTTCGTCAGCGTTATTAAATATTTGAAATAATCAGATTTATCATAAGAAACATTTGTTAAAACTGTAGCACTAGTTAAGTTTTAAGTACGTAGTAGCAAAATTGGAATGGTTTCAAAGGTAATGTATCATTTAATGGTTTAAATATATTATTCTTGTAACAATTCATTTGCTATAAAATTTATTTTATAGTACATTATGTGGTTTACACCCCTCGAGCACATAGGTAGGGAAGGCGAAAAATACCTTTTTTCACAAAGAATATTGATGTAGATTGTCAGATATATGTTGACAGTTTGTTTGAAACCTTAGCATGGTTGAGAGATTGTCTTTTTGTAAGACTTTTAAAATATTCAGAATTTTTATTTATTGATTCCTTGACCTTTCATGTACGGAACTCTGAAAACAGATGGAGAGGGAGAGTGAAGGAGCGAGAGTGGACGATAGACGTTGTTGATTCAATAACACAACTGGAATTCCCTACTCATCCTGTTGCAATTCAATTGGTTTAGTCACGTTAATAGGTCAAGGAGGCCATGTTGTAAGTTCTATTGTTCTAATAAGAATGAATGTTGCACTCATTATATGTTCATAATATCAGGACTGAATGCCATAAAAAAACCTTAAATATCATAATATAACAAATGAAGAAACGTAAGAATAGCACAAATTCCGTTCTAATCATTGTTCTGGTGGCTGAAATCAAATCTAGTTTTTCTACGATTTATAAAAAAGATAATATATGAGACAATAATATATGAGACAATAATATCCCGTGTTATTACACTAATATACTAAATATGTGCTTATGATACAATTTTTGAAAAATGTCCCCAAATGTTCTTCAAAACTACCTAGGGTATGGCCAAAATGAGGTCTCTCTCTCTCTCTCTCTCTCTCTCTCTCTCTCTCTCTCTCTCTCTCTCTCTCTCTCTCTCTCTCTCTCTCTACCTCTCTCTCCCTCTCTCTCTCTCTCTCTCTCTCTCTCTCTCTCTCTCTCTCTCTCTCTCTCTCTCTCTCTCTCTCTCTCTCTCTCTCTCTCTCTCTCTCTCTCTCTCTCTCTCTCTCTCTCTCTCTCCCCCCCCTCTCTCTCCCCCCCCTCTCTCTCCCCCCCCCTCTCTCTCTCTCTCTCTCTCTCTCTCTCTCTCTCTCTCTCTCTCTCTCTCTCTCTCTCTCTCTCTCTCTCTCTCTCTCTCTCTCTCTCTCTCTCTCTCTCTCTCTCACGCACACACACACACACACACACACACACACACACATCCCATGTATTAGGAAAAGTTAACATAATCTGGTGTACCTCAACAATAAGAGTGCCTAGTATTTGTATACAAATAACCCCTCCTTGAGAAGGAGTGGTGGACACTCAAAACTCATCGGGGATAAAATAAATGGTTGTATAAAGAAATCTAACGGTTGTGTAAGGTCAGTGTATAAATCTACTATGTATATATATAGTTTAAACAGCACCAGTCTGATATAAGAATAATCGTACGTAATTATAATATAAGGGAAGCAGGAAATATGCTAAAAACATGAGTAAGTAAACAGGAAGAAAACCAGTGACCATAGTTCTTTACGCGAGGATGAGCAAATTAATTTGAACGGTTCTCATTAATTATGAGATAAGAGGCCGAGAGCGAGAAAGTTTTGGAAGAAAGGCTTCTTCTCTACATTTAACATATTTCAGGGGTATTATTATTTTTTCCATACCGGCGGAAAACTATTTACTTCCTTGGGGAAATCACCTACGAGCGTGCGAGAGAGTTTGCTTACGGAATGGAACTAACTTGCATGTGATAATTTTAATATATTTCCTTTCAATTAATCTTTTCGTTTCTCAAAGTCTTGAACACATTCCGATAAATAATTTGGGATCCTGCAAAAGTATTTATAGCAACAGAATTTCTGGATTGAGTTTTTATTTATTACAATATACCGCATCTACTATTGTCATTAGCGGTAGATGGATCTATATTTCTTGGGACAAACAGGTTTCAGTTAAAAATACAAAAAGCCTTTCTATGTCTTCTTCGTCGTCTCTAAGGAGTTCTCTTAAGTTCGGTTTAAGGTTCAAAGCTCTTCTTCGAAGATCGTATTTTTTTACCATAGATGAGAAGATGTGAGACAGTAAGATGGGCATTACAACAATCGCAGGTTGGTGGGAATAAGCCGTTCAATAAATAACTATGTGTAATTTTGGGTGTCCAATTCGGACACGGGCAAGAAGAACCTCCTCTTTCCGGATTTTTCTACTTGCAGTATTCTATCGCTCAGTAATTTTTTTGTGACAGTTTATTGTCACGTTTTTTCGACAAGTCTGACTTCCACCTTTGAAATATGAGCTTTTGAAACTCTGTTTCCAATCATCTGGGGAGATGAAGTTATTGTCTGGATTGAGTTAATGTTCAAATAGAATAAAAATAAAACATTTCAATAAATTATGTGTTCTATACCTCATTAGTTTTTCGAATAATTTATTACGATCTCTACCTGCTTTTTGGATCGTTCAGAAAAAGTATTTTTGAATTTTTATGGTGAGAGATATTTAAATAAACGACTTAAAGGTTACATGAATGTAACTTCAATATCCATTATTATAAAATAGTTTTTAATTACGTTGTTTTATACCTTACTGCTATTTATCTAACTACAACTTTTGTTTATACTTACAAGCGTCAACTCCATTTAAAAATATAATAATATATGATGATATATTAATAATCTAGTCGTCTTCATCAATTTATTTGGCTAAAAACATTTTAGCACGTTATTAATCAAATTAATTGAGCGAGGAAATTATAGTAAACTAACCTACATTAATTTTAACCATAATTGCATAGGCCTATCTGCAATCGGCAATTCCACTCTTTTTATTTAAGATTAGTCTAATATATATTAAATTAACCTTCTTTGTCATTGAATGTTTATTTGACTAAAAATGTTTTTAGCCTTGGATTTATTATATTTATGGGCTATATTATATTATATATTTTCAGATATTTTAAAATAGAGTTGATGGCTGTATGTAGAAAAAAAAATTTAATTTGTGAAATAGTAGTAATGTATAAAACAGTGTAATTAACAAACTTTTTCTACATTTATATAGAAATAACCACTTGAGAAGGAGTGGTGGATACTCGAAACGCGACGGGGATAAAATAAGTGGTAGTAAGAATAAATTGTTTTTTCTGGCCTCCTGGCTCAAAAAAGTTTGATATATACTTGAATATTAATGGAGTTATTTGTCTTATTGTGTTTTCTAGCTTCCGTAAACTCCCCTTTCCTTACTCATTGATATTATATGTCAAAACATTTCATAGCTTATATATATATTAATTTATGTTCTCATAGTGTTCTTAATAATATAGAGATTTTTTTTATCAAACAAAATGAAAAACAACCAACTTCGAATGATTGTTTTATTAATACCTATTTGTTGTAATTTATTAACCACCACAAATGCCACTTTGATTTACTGGAACTGCTTGTTTGAAGCAGTGTTTGGAAAACAAAAGTCAGGTTAAATGATAAATATAGCTCCTCCCTTTGCAATTAAGATCATTTTTAATGGAAGAGAGCCTGTAAGGACACTTACTGTATGAAATAGCTGAACTACTAAATCATTCTAGATAGGGCTAAAGAAAACAGGATATATTGAAGTGGAAGTCTATGGAGCTTTATCCATTTCCATTCCTTTAAAATTTATTACGATAATAGCCCCGAATAGGATAGCATATGCAATCTAATTGTCATTGTAACCATAAAACTGCTACCACATCCTAAAGCTATTAACAATTATCTAAGCTTTTTTAATTTTCCCTCAAATCTTAAAAGTGTTTACGAATTATATTTGTGCAAAAATCATTATTTCCTATGTTTTGCATTAATAAATTAATGGATAGACGACTCTTAAAAATAAAACTCCATTGAAATCCTCACACTATTTTTAATTAATTGAGTAACAAATTTGTGGATGGACATAGAAGAATTTCAATTTTGTTCACATTACTCTTAGAACTAGGTTAAACGTGTAAAACAATTATCCTTCTAGGATAGAAGTCTAATGTTATCCATTAACCAAACACCACCCTCAAATTCCTCCTTCAAAACGTTTTTCCTGCTGATTAAAGGTCATGACTTTTGGGTAATATTCTCATCAATTTCCAATCCTTTCAATATGAACATATAATTCTTATAATGCTCATTTTCTCTAGACTTTAACTAAGAAGTTTATCACCATCATTACGTTAAGACATTTTGGCTTATTTAGAAACTGACAATGTATCCTAAGCGTTATGTCCCTGAGCACATAATAAAACGAACTCTCCCATTCTTTGTCATTATATGGGAATGGAATCTGTGTCATGTGGAAGGGAAATGAACGGTTTGATGTCCGAATTAAGCGCTGGATTGAAACATTCCGGGAAATACCGGGTTCAAACTCCTAGTTAGTCAATAGGCTCCGCTTGCATAAAATTACAGCCTATTATTTGTAAGCTGTGAAGGAATTTAATGGCATTAGGAGGGCATACTGAACAGATCCTAGGCCTGTACGCTTGATTTTCACTCCACTTGAAATTCGTTATACTAATATCTTGGATAACATTCAGGGTTTTATAGTATTTTATTCAAAAAAATACAACTAACATCGGGATTTCTACAAAATTATTTCAGTATAAACCTCACCTATCCCACGTACAACTAACCCACACAGATTAGAACATCTAATAATTACCATATACAATTTACAAAATTATTTATAGCATAAACCCGAAATTAAAATTCAATCTCTATAATTTTGATGCGTATTTCTATATTGTTCAATGTGCTCTAAACTAAGAAATAATTTAATTATAGATAATGATACATTTCATGAAATTATTAATATTATTATTTATCTCCAGACGATCACGGCACTTTATAATATATTTTCTAAATTCAGATTGCTTTTATTCTTCTTCTTCTTAATATTGCATATTTATTAGCTTCTTCTTGGTTTTTTTTCTTCTACTCTTATTGCTAGAGGCTTTCTGTTTTGATGGGGGAAGGGAAGATGGATCAAAAACAAAGTAAAATTCATATTCTATGTTACAATTATATAAGTCTCTTGTCTAAAAATCAGATTTATTTTGTGTAAGACCTTTGAAAGCATCAATATAATTATCATATAGATTATGTTATAAGATTAAAATCATTATTATTAAAAACCAAATTTTTCTTGTTTTTTGGCCTTTCCTCTTTAATTTTGTTTTTTAGTAGATATACAAAAGTTTATTCATGTATATTTTTCAGTGATTTCAATTATTCTCATTATTTTTTTCTATAGAATAAGTAAAGATATATTTATCCTGAGATATATGTAATTATCATATTTTATCAATTATTACCATTAGTATGTATCAATTACTAATCAGTTTGCAGACAAAAATAATTATATAAACTTAACCCAAATTGCCCTCATGCACAAAGAGATTGTAAAATGATTGATACGTAACAAATGTAATACATATGCATACGTATATGAGTGTGTTTGTGTGTGTTCATGTTATGATAAAAAAAAAAAGAAATTAAAAGAATACACGAAAAATACTTTTGGAATGCTTTGTAAAATATATTAATACTACAATAATTCAATTATAATTAACTTGTTTACTTATTATTACATATTAAAAATGAATAATACATAGTTTGTAAAAATATTTAAAATTCAATGATTACATTTTCTAGGATCTATGAGTTTCATAATTATATTTGATAAATTAATTTTGTTATTCTTACTTTCACTATGAAATTATTAAGGAATAACATTCTTTATAAATGAGGAGAAACTTGCCTTTCCCATAAAGAGAAAATATACAGTAACTCTCCAAAATTATTCATTTACTGATTATTTTAACAAATATGTTGGATTTTTCTATTATATTTAAGCATTTTTGATAGTATTCATCTTCGGTAGAAAACAGTCAGACAAGAAGTTCTTTAATTTATATCAATGAATATTTTTTTATTGGATTCAAAACATTCAGGTAGTGCGTTAAAGAGTTTTAACACCTGATAATGATTTGCTATTCTCGTTGTGATTGGGAGTTCGAAGTGCATTCTTGTATATCCATTTATGATTTTGTATAATGATCTAATGTTTTGTTTCACAACCAGGATTGTTTGGCATATGTGTGTGTGTATATATATATATATAAGTAAATAAACTGAAAGAAAATACATTATTTTTGGTTCCTTAATGAGTAGCTCTTGACTTTCTATTTACTAGCAATTTACTAAATGGTCCTTATAAATTATGTCTGTAATACGTAACTGAACGACAACTTAGCAAAAGTACTGATAAAAGGGGAAAATATTGTATGTATATATTAGCCAAGAATGATTTTTTCCCAAAAACTGATCATAAGCGGCTAGACTATTGCCTATTGCCACGTTTGTGGCAAACTAAACTTCTATACTTCTTTGTATTTATGAGGCTCCTTAATAACCTGAATATGCTGATAGGTCCTGCATCCAATCTCGATAAACACATAGCTAAATAAAATATTGTTTGCCCTCCCGAGCACGGAATATATATCTACTAAACTCAGGTTCAAGAACATTGCTCTGAGCTACGACAATGTACGCATGACCCCACATAAGTTCACCCAAACCGACTTTCCATTATCGTTATGGTAGGCCATAATAAAAAAAGGAACGGCAAAAACCAGAATTCCTCTAATGACATCAAGACTGAAATTTTTCCCGTATTCCTCGACCCCGTGGACTTAGCTTTTTCCACGTACAGGGCGTTTTAAAATTTCAAAACAAACCATGCGTGACATAACATATCAACAAATATTGGCGATGGCAATTGGTGATGAAGAATAAAATGAATTTTAATGCAATCATCTCTAGCCGATATTTCGCGATTCTGTTCAATCAAATACGAACAGTTTTGGAAAGCTTCATAACATTTTTAACTTGATGATTAAAATATACCGATCGAATTTTCTTTAAATATATAGAACAGGTTAAAAATGAAATGCCAATAATTCAGATAACTTTATATGCATTTATTAATATTCTAGAAACAAAAAATTCTAAAAGAAAAAAATAGTTGCTCCCAGGAAGATTTGATCTCGAGATCTTGTGGTTACAAAAGTAGAACGCTATCAACTCATACACCGAAGATCTTTGAAACAAATGTCTTCGGAACAACTCAATACTTTGATCAAATCTTTAACATTTTTTTTTTAGACGAACGCATGAGAAGTGCAATCTCTCGCTTTGAGAGAATTTGATTTTCATTAGGTACTGCACACTAAAACGGTGGGCGGGAGGCCGTGCACTCCCCCTGTAAATATGACAGGGAGGGTGAAGACACTAAACATGTTGCCCCTGTTATCATTATATTTCTGAAACCAGAAGAACGTATATAGCCAATTGTTCGAACTTGATTATTTCTGAAGAAAAGCTGCAAGACTGTTTTAATGAAATGTTTATTGGTATTACTGTGCCTGAGTATGAGTCCTTTATATTTCTTTAACCCTATAGTTTGTAACGTCATTCCTGCAATCCAGATGACGTTCCTACTTTTTTTCCTCTTGAAATGTGCTTGAAATAAAATCTGTATCATATTATTATTAAATTCCTTATTTCACAATTAAAATGATAAAAACCATTTTTAACAACATGACCATTATCAACATAAATCAAAATAACAATACCAGCAGTCTTCTCAAATTGTTTGCTAAGTTTTTTTTTTTAAATTTATATAAATCAATATGTCTATTCTTTCTCAAAAATAATGTATATGTATCTCCTCTGATATACACACAGTTACGTTCTTGGCTGAAGTCAATAACCTCAGATGATTAGGGAAAAGGACAAAGAAAAATAAAGCTAAACATTTGTAAACAAGTCTAGAAATTGTGTTAGGAGTATTACAGGAAGCTACTGGCCGCTGCAGAAAATAGTAGGCAGGAAATAGTCAATACGTCATCCTACAGATGTAACGCTCCAACTAACAGTTGATTCTCTTTTATGGCGTTACATGGAGGAATATGTAAAAATAAAGAACTCATAAACACACATCAATAAATATTTTCTTAAAGAAATTCCACTTCATTATTATTATGTACTTATTTATAATGAAAATTAAGGCAACTTATAAGTTTTTTTTCTGTTCTTGTATTACTTATATTGTAGCTGTTTTTTTATATCAAGAAGAAAAAGAAATAACACAGTATTACACATAAAATAAAACCAATAATTCAAAAGAAGCCTAAAAGTGTAAATTCAATGAACTAAATTTCGTGATTTGAAAATATGGGACTAGATAAACAGCTATTCTGTGTTTTATATATATATATTTAATGAAGGAGAGAGGTGCTGTGTTACCTCTTGTTGGAATAAATATGTTTTACCGACGAGATATGAAGATTACATTATCCTAACGTTATTGGCTACAAATAATATTATTCAACTCTTTTCATTCATTCTCTGTTCAGTCATAATACCTAAGGTATTTATGCAAAAAGATTCAGTTTTATTTCTCTTGCAATGATGTTGGTTAAGATAACTTTAATGGAAGTAATGGAGTCCGGAAAACATTCGGTTTTCATATTCCAACGGAATTATCTATTTTGACCATTACTGATACCTATTTTGACTTGGATCGGCGTGACATCAGTACGTGTCTCGCAAAAACGATTAGAAAATTCTGAAATTTCATATTTAGGACCGTAGGTCTAGTTGTGCGCCTCTCTTAGGGGAGGGCGTTTAGAATGGGAGGAAATAATAAATAGCACGTTTTTTCATACATACTAGAGGTAAAACAAAATTTGTGTGGAGCCATCATAAAAGGTTTATAAAATATGTTATATAAACATTTTCGATTCGATAGATGTATGGAGATATCGTACATAAAGTTCAAGGTAAATCATGTTAAATGAAGTGGAGGAAAATATCTCTTAACGTATTTGACATTTAAATGATGGCGTGCAGGGCCTTTTTGCATATCATGAAAATATCTATCAATCGTTTGTATGACATTTTTCATGAAATTGAAACGGAGATATCTTATATGACTAACTAAAAAAAGTAACTTTAAATGAGGTACATCAAAACTGTTTTTTTTTTTAATTTAATAGAAATAAGAGGTCAAGTAGATCCCAAATTGTTTGTTAGTTATTGGTTTATCTACGTGCTTTGACGGTTAAGCAAAGAAAGATAATTTAAATATCAAATCCCAAGCGTAGAAAACACTTTATGGAGGAGGTTGATGTTTATGGGATTTGGGACTTACGTACATGAGGTAGAAGTCCATGGGGACGGCTGATGGAGGAGCGAGCTCTGAAGCTAGACTGTGAGTGCTTTCGACAGCAGCTCCCCTCCTGCCCCAACCCGCCACTTCCAGATCGCTCTCTTTCATTAAGCACAACCCTACCACCGCCCATTCATTCCCTACCATGACCAATCTCACCCTAAACCCCCGTCTCCATATTCCAATTTCGTACTTAGTGAAAATGTTTTCTAAAGCACTCTGATTGTTGGGGTACACCAGATCATGTTACTATTTCCTAATACGTGGGATGTGAGAGAGAGTGAGAGAGAGAGTGTGTTTGAGAGAGACTGAGTGAGTGCGCGCGCGCGCGTGTGTGTGCGTGTTTGTGTGTGTGTGTGTGTGTGTTTGAGAGAGAGAGAGAGAGAGAGGGAGAGAGGGAGAGAGAGAGAGGGAGGGAGAGAGTCCACCGACGCACTCCAAGTAATAGCGGGACAATTACCTATAGACCTTGAACTTCAGCTGCGGGTCGGAAAATATAACTTGAAACGAGGTCTTCCAGCAAAGATTGCAAATAGCGTATTTGTAGTAAACAAAGGGCGCCTAAAAGAAATCATCCCTGCCATGAGAAGAGTGGCCGTGGAAGAATGGCAACGCCGCTGGGACTCTTCAACCAAAGGAAGATGGACACACCAGTTCTTCCCACTCGTCAACAAAAGAATGGAGGCAACCTGGTACGTTCCAGACTTCTGGACAACTCAGATAATCTCGGGGCATGGCGATTTTAACGCCAAACTACATACTTTCAAAAGGAAGGAAGATCCTAAATGCAAGTGCGGAGAAATCGAAGATGCACGCCATATATTACTGGACTGCACTTATTATACAAGAGAGAGACTAGAATTAGCAGGAGAATTCTCCCTTCTTGAATGGCCTCCAACAGCATTAAAAGAACTTGTTGAAAGCAAAGACATTTTTATAGCATTTAAGAAATTTACTAATAGTGTATTACAAAAAAAAAAAAATAAAATAAATTAAGTAATAAATAATAATATGTAAATAAATAACTAAAATAGTTTTAATTAGTGTAAAGTAACAAATTAGAATATAATATAGTTTAGAAATATTATAGACAATTGTTAGCATTATTAAAATAGTTAGAATTAAGGACTTAGAATTAGTTTAAAAGGTATATTGGAATTCCGCTCAACAGAGCAGCGGCATTCCAATTGCGGGCGCCCAAAAATTTAACCGAATAGTTGCTATAACCACTTATTTCATTAATGCACAAAGCTCATCCTCGCTGCTTAGAAAGCACCAAGGAAGAGTTACCACAGACCTATTTAAAATCCCGGAAATAAAAATTCAAAAAAAGAAATTGGAAAGTACCGCTTGTATAAGGGCAGCCTTAAGGTAAAGCGGGGGCAGAGAAGGATAAAAAAAAAAGAAAAAAAAAGAGAGAGAGAGAGAGAGAGAGAGAGAGAGAGAGAGAGAGAGAGAGAGAGGGTGAGAGGGAGAGAGAGGGGGAAAATTGCGCCAAGAGTGCAACCTCAATAATTGGCTTCCCTTGAGGGAAATCTGCTAAAATCAGCCTTTTGTGGACTTTCGAAAGGTAGATTTCGCTGATTTGGGTACCTCGTGAGAAACCCAACGTTTTGGAAGTAAAATTTTGCGTTTTCAGTGAAATCAAAACTAATCAGCCTACGAAGAATTTGATCTTGTGAATATTTAAAACTATCCTATAAAATATAACTCACATTTAAAAACTGGAGAAACGTGTAAATGGTGTCAAAAACACATTTAATTTATTTAATCTTGTATTGTCTCGCTTGATCAACACACAGAGTAAATTCCTTGATAAACATATAGTGCATAGAGAATATTTATCGCAGTGAACGTTTTGGAGTATAACAGTGAATAATTTTTTCTGCTTCGTATTAAAACTTAGTGATAATTAACAGTGTTAAACGAAGAAGTTTTGTATTATTATTCTATTTAAAATAATTATGTTAATTTGACATTTCTGGCAATTCATCTTCACATTAAGGTATTAAAATAATTTTATTTAATTTATATTAACATTAGATGTAAGTTATTGGATTTAGTATTATAATTATTTAGATTGATATATTATATTATTAATCATTGTATAGGTATTTTAGAAAACCGGCTCAAAGTAGATAGCTCTCTTATCAGATCTAAGAGGCATGGTAAAGAGGAACGTAATTTTGAGGAGCGAGTTGCCGATATTGAGTCATGTATGGCTGAGCTGTATGAATGAATGTGTGTATTGTAAGAATAAGAATGAGAATGTATAGGCACTGACTTAAGTGAAGACATATCATATCACACTTATGCCAAGAATATTTAATAGCTCCATTTGCTAGAATTGTGGTTATGGCCTTTCCTCCTAGAGTGGACTTCTTGCAAGTAGCCGCAGCGAATAGGAAAATTTCACACGTGATCAACAAATATTGAGGTGCTGGAAACTATGGCTTGGGTCTAGTATAACACCACTCGGCTACTGAAGTGGCACAATGAAGCGATACGTCTCGTGAGATGGCAAGAGAGGCTAGTGCAGTTAGTGTATAACTTTGTCCAATCAGTGCAAGAAGTTGAAGAAAGTATTGTACATCACTGCTGATGGAGTTTCGTGTGGTGGCTGCCACAGCTCCTTTTTCAAAAGATTCGTCACCGAGAGGCAGCGTAATTAAGCAGATTTCCCACGTCCTGGAATGGCATGCTATTCACCTCTTTTCACCATATATTTTCTATTTCTAAGTAAAAATTCGATGAAATGGGGGTTTACTGAATGCTGAAATAACTAACTCCCTTATTATTTGAGCCACGAAAAAAAGCAAAAAATGTAGAGCATCAATAGTTTAATAAGATTGGTTTTGAATCCACTCCTTTAAATCCCCATATTCCTTGTCCAATTTCAGCCATTAACGACAAAAATTTGAGTGTAGATTGAAGCGGTTAAATTTCGAGTATAGATCAGATAAACATTTACGTAAACTCTTCATTGATAACGTCATTAAACGAAGTATTTTAATGTATCTCGCACAGTAAACGTTCAATGAAAGCAGTATTTGGTATTTATGCTGATGGTTCATGATAGCTTATTCTTAATGTGCCATGAGTAGGAGTGGGGGTTTGCTGAAGGCTGAAAACTAAAAAATCCAAATATCTCGTTTAATATTTATTTATATTAATGTCCACTTTTTGCAATTAAGGCTAATTGGGACGGGTTATCTCCAGGATACCACCCTTTTCTAGCTAGGGCGGGACTAAGGATTTTATTTAATGAATTCAGTCACTAAATAAATTCCTATTGCCCAGGCGAGAATCGAACACGCCACTCAAGGTTTTACCATGTGTGATTAAGGCCAAAGTTTTAACTCACATGGCTAACCTAAGTCCCTCGTTTAATATTGAAGACAAAGAAAAAAAAATGTACGAGAATATGTAGCAATATTTATAGGGAATTAGATTTGGAACGAGATGTTATATACAATCAACCCTTCTCCTAATAAAGGAAATATTTATAATTTTCGAAATTCCCCTCTCTAGCCCTCTCCTCACACTGGTCCGATATGCAGCCATTAATGAATTTGATCTTTAGTTTTATATGAAGCGTTTAAATATCGAGTTCGGTAAGGATTAAACAAATTTGCGAGCGCTAGAGAATTAACAGATATATTCACACACACCCTCACGTACACGCACACGCACACACACACACACACACACACACACACACACACACAGAGACACACACACATATATATATATATATATATATATATATATATATATATATACATATATATACATGTAGTTTTTTATTCATTTTTGTAAAATTCTGTGGACATAGGCATGTGAAGAGCTTTTTCGAAAATCGCGTCATGAGCACAACCTCAATAAATGATTTCCTATATAGGGAATCTGGTAAATGATAAGAGGGAAAAGTATAACTCAACGGACATAAATTACGAAGTTAGCCACTTAACCGAAGATAAGCTCTCCGGATTTTCCACTAACCCTGCCTTTCAAAGGCGTTTGTCGTAAGAAGATTGGCTTGCAACAGTTGTATACATGACTCAGTAGGCTATGACACAGTGAACTTTCGTTAATTATTTTCTTTAACCTTATTCTCCCCTCCCTGTCTAAATTCTCACTTACAACATGTGAGTGGGGCAAGATTGGAGGGTAGATTAAAGTTGTAGTCTGCATTCTCATACTGGCTAGTATCTATCAGTAGTCAGCTTAGGCAGGCTACAGGCTACAGAGGGATGGCTATCTAATAACTCTGGCCTTGAATAGAATTTTCTCCACTCATGCCTTTACTGGTGTGAATGGAATTTTCCTCATGGTGCCTTTATTGCTGGATGGTCTGATGCAGAAGGCAATGGGAAACCACTGCATTGACCCTCATATTCCCTTGTTCGATCCCGTGAAAATCAGGTTTACCTGTTCACGAGATCAATTACCAGGTATAGCCCGTAAATAGTGCAATATAACCTTATTCCTTGGGAGTTAGTGACCTCCTGTTAATTAACTCTATTAGGTTTTTAGCAGATTTCCTTCAAGAGAAAAAAAAAATCAGACCCCTGGAGCAAACATCCTATTACATCATCATATATATACTTGTAAAATTTTGTATTTTTCAAAAAGTGCTATAAGAAATAATAAAGAACCATAGCACAATGATTATATAGATCTTCTGGTAACCCCCAAGTCACTGTATTTTATACTAATGTTTCATATGAAGTTGGCTTAGATTGTCAAATCCAATATATTGTATATTACTATATTATCCAATGCCTGTTTCTTTATTTATTTATTATGACCTGCCTGTTTCTTTATTTGGTCTTTTCTTTCTCAGCCTTTTGTAATTTCATATTCACCTCCGGATCTTAAAGAATTACAGGCGGACAGAGTTTGCTGCGTTTATAGCCAACTTCTCTATTCAAATTAACATACATTTTTCAATTTTTCTTACTTATTTTTAGGTTGTTCATTACTGTGAATTCGTCAAGTTTAACTGGTGGTTGGGAGTGTGGAAATGCTGTGTCACTGCAGGTTATTTGATTTCTAATTGGCGATATTAACAGATTTTAGGTAGTCAGATAATTTGTGCTCATTTTTATGTATTTCATTTGAGATGCTGAATATCTATTCAGTTGTTACCTGTAGGTCATGTATTGCACTTTGTATCAGCTGGCTAATTAACCTGCAGTCGTGATAATGGTCTCTAATATATTTCTTAAGAACTTTTGATATTTCGACCATTCCTCTTTTAAACAGGGAATATCAGTGAGGAAAAAAAAAATCAGACCCCTGGAGCAAACATCCGATTACTTCACCATATATATACTTGTCTGTTGCCTCTCTAGCGGTCGAAATTTTTGTTTTATCTTGGCCAAACTCAATAAGCGTTTCATGTAAAACTACAGATCAAGTTTGTTTATGACTGGAATCGAACCGGAGGGAAGGAGGAAGTGGTTAGAGGTGGTGAAAGTCAACAATTAAAAATATCATCATTTCTATGAGTAGGAAACAAAAATCATATATAATCAATCTTGTTGTAAATTTAATTGCCTATAAATGTTGTTCTATACAACGTTTCTTGAATATTAACCGAGAGTTTTGCACTGTTGAATTCTCAGCCTTCAGTAACCTCCACTATTAGCCAACGCACTTTAAGAATAAGCGAGTATATCATGAAACGTCTTATTCCCATCTTTCCTACCCAATATTGTTTACAACATATCCTGACTGTATGAGATACATGCAAATTACCTTATATAATGACGCCATCGGTTATGATTTTATTGACCGCTCACTTCTATTCCTGGGATTTTTATCTGGAAATAGAGAATATATGGTGAGATGTGAGCAGTAGTGTGTCATACCACCACATTTCCAATCTACTTTATTATATCATTGTGAAAATATAATTCTATACATTATTAAATATTTTTAAGGACGTGAATTCTAAAGCAGGAAGTAAGGAATACAGGAAGGGTCTGGGTGAAGGAATATATATATATATATATATATATATATATATATATATATATATATATATATATATATATGTCTTTACTTTCCACAATATTTTGACATTTCCCCGTCACATTCTTTAGGGTTCATATCAGTCGTTGCTGTGAATTTTTTCATAATATAATTACATATTTGTTATTTAAGACTTCCCTCTCCTCAATATTTTTTATATTTCCCGTCTCCTGTGCATAAGTTTATAGTGTATATCTCGTTTATAATTTGTTAAAAGACAAAAATGAAACAACTTTTGTTATGTTCATATTTACCGAAAAACGAATAGAAAACGAAATACCGCTATATCGCTGTTTTTAAGTTCTGGCTTCCCTTATAACCCCCACTCCTGCCCGTCCCTAGAAATGTTGGTATGGCTTATTATAATGCAAGGGTTAGTGCTAATACATATACCGAGTTTTATTTATTTCGGTTGGGTCTTCTGTCCCAAATAAAATTGTTCACTTCCGCTATAGGTTTTAGCGTATATCTCGTTTATAATTCGGTATACGAAAAAGGTGTATATAACAAAAGTTACTCTAAATAACAAAATAAACAACTTTTGTTATGTTCATATTTGTTGAAAAACCAATAGGAAACGAAATAACGCTATTTTTAATTTCTGGCTTCCTTATAACCCCCACTCCTGTTCGTCTCAGATGATATTAATATAGCCTAAAGTCTAAGTTGGGTTAGTAGTAATATACATACCAAGTTTCATAAAATTCGGTTCAGCCGTTTATGCGTGAGAAGGTAACAAATAAACAAACAGACACCAAAGAAACAAACTGCAGTTATGGTATCTATGACCATGTGAAAAGAAAAGTTATCGTGAAATTTCGCGAAAAACAACACTGTACAGACAGAGGTTACAATTATATATATATATATATATATATATATATATATATATATATATATATATATATATTTAACTTTGGTATTCTTGATATTCTACCTATTTCATTTGTTGTAACAGGAACTGGTTATAATTCAACGGTTAATGGCCACAATAGTGGCAAAAGCGTATCTTTTAAATTGCTTTCAGAGAAACAGTAGTCCAAAAGGAGGACTAATTAACAGTCAATCTTATTAATTGTGTCTAAAATTAATGGGCCCCTTACACACAAGTTGTATCATGTTTCACTCATCACGGTAATGAAAAGAAGTTATATAAACATATGTCCGGAAAAGATTTGCTTGCGTGATACGGCTAATGCGTTCCTCATTTATCTCACATCTCCATTGAAACGAAGCCATAAGGAAATATTGGGTATGTAGATTAAGATAAAATCTAGAAGAGAAGTATTATGAAAACTATCCATCTAATTATTTTCATTTGAATGTACAATCTTATGCTCTGAAAGAATAATATTAATTACGCATAGACACGAACTTGTTTCGGAATTTAGTCTTTAGTTTATGTTTTCCTACTCTTTTCTTTTTTTTCTATTGTATTTTTTGGTTTTTAACTTTTATACATATTTATATGCATTCAGGTTTGAAGTGATTCTTTCCTTTTGCTTTTATGTAACTGATATGTATATATATATATATATATATATATATATATATCATATAAAATACATGTATATAACTTAATATTAAAGTACAAACACATTGAATGAATTATATTGTATGAAAAATGAAAATGAACCCCCTCTCTGAAGGATTATTCATTAAATAAATCAATTTTATATATATATATATATATATATATATATATATATATATATATATATATATACATATGCATGTATTTGTGTGTGCGTGTGCGTGAGTGCGTGTGAGTGTGTATAATGAATGAATTCTTCGTTTAGATCAGGGATGAGCAACAGGCGGCCCTTTCGACATATTTATGCGGCCCGCCAAGCATTTCTAAAATTTAATTTATTTTATCGACTCCTCCCTCAAAATATTGTAAAAAAATAATTATAATTTAATGGTAGTACATTCTAAACCGAAACAATTTTTGTGACGAGTTGCTTACTTGTGGACGACTTGTTCAAACATACAATACGAATGCGCCTCGTCTGTGCTTTTTTGTGTTGCTTCTGTCACACATCAGTCTGCTAAGTTATTAGCTAGCAATATTAGAAATTATTGTGTTTCTTGAACGGCGTGAGTTCAATATTAATGTCAAAGAGGTAATATTAGAGTTTTTTTATTCAAAATTAGTTTTTCCTACAAATTGTTTTAACTTTCAATTTTTTTTGTTTATTATTATTTACGTCCACTTTCTGCTACTAGGCTAATCGGAACGGGCTATCTACAGGTTACCACCCTTTTCTAGTCAGGGTGGGCTTAAGGAGTTTATTTAGTGAGTCCATCACTAAATAAATTTCTCCTACCCAGGGCGGGAATCGAACCCGCCACTCTAGGTCTACCACGCGAGATTAGGACCTACGCCCTAACTCGCACGGCCATCCTGAGCCCCACTTTCAAATTTTTAATCCATAATATCATGTCGGAAAAGGAAATGAAAAAACGGAAGCACAGGCATTACCAAGAAATGTGGAAATTACTTTTTCACTTTCCTCAAAGATAAAGCTATATTCTTAATATGCTCAGAGACTGTGTCAATATTAAAAGAATATAACATACAAAGGCATTAGGATACAAAACATGAACAACAATATAAGAACTTAACCAGACAACTCCGGATAGATAAGTTTAATCAAATGGAGAGAAACTTGGGAAAACAACAGATTATTTTTAAAAATCAAGCTAATTTATCAAATACAGCAGTTAAGGCTAGTTTTATTGTCAGTCAAATACTGGGAAACAAAAAATGAAACCGTATTTCCTTATAATTTTTAATCAGACATTTGGCACTGTTTTTTCGGTACAAGCTAATAAATATCTGCCGGAATTGATGAAGTAGCTACGGATGCAGCTTTCTAATCGTGCATCAATCAGTCTTGATCGGTGGTCATTTTTGATTAATTTCATGGTCGAAAATAATTGTTCGCAAACACACGTACTTCCGAACAGAGACATCATTTGCTTTGCATTTTTCGTCAAAAGCTGAAATTTCTCAGGGCTCACATACAATTTATAAAAATTTTGATTTTTACCGAGAAAAATAATTTTTTTAAATCGGTATTATTCTGCATGTCAATCACTTCCATTTGAAAGTCTTCGGTAACTGTATCCACGTCGATATTAAATGGCGAAGAATACATTTTCATGGAAACCGTCTTCTATATAACATGTCTATATATTGTGCGTATTTTTAAGAAGTAGTAAAGTTTTCTTTTTCTAAATGTGGAAAGTGAGACACATTATTCTGCAAAACATGCTGTTTCCAAAATTTTAATTTGCACTCAAAGCCCTGAATTTTATCATGCTAATTGTGAATAAACTGTCCTTTGCCTTGAAGTTCCACATTAAGATCATTGAGATTGCAAATTGAGATGCCGCGTGTTGCTCAACCCTGATCTAGAATATCTGTATTCTGCAAGGCAGAGGACGAATGGCGATTACAGCGCTTTCTATTGAGTCAGACCGTGTACTAAAATATTGGCTTTCCAGCCGGGGAGGAGGTAGCTCCAGGCAAGCAGCTCCTTCTCATTCATGTACTCCTAATACTCTTCCCTCAATCCGGACGAGTTTGGACATTAAGCCCCGCCCCACGCATGGTATTCTTTTTTGTAATCAATAAAACGTCTGAGTGTAGCTCCAAGAGCTCAGTCAGGTCGACATCCGGGACCTTCGGGCACTGAAGATGATCCACTGCATCGAAAGCGCTCTGACGTTTTAATAAATTGTTGCAGTGGAATCGAAGCCTATTCTTTCATCATACCTAAATAATAAATTATATCTGATTATATTTATCTGATTTATAAAATAATTTGATTTAAATTGATAATGTAATTAAGTTTATAATACAACGTAATTCTGTTATTAATAATATAATTTATAACAATTAAATTGTGTTATTTACTTGTTTTAAATTGTTAAAATTTATTTTAAAACTTTGGGACTTTCGTCAAGCAGGCACTGCGTTACCTGAGCATATTTCCCACGTACGCCACGTATTTTCATTTATCTTCAAAAGTAAAATTTCAATGAGAACAATATTTAGTATTTATGTTTCAAATAAAGTGTTTTATTATATTATATTTTAGTATTGTTTATGTGATATGAGTAGGAGTGGGGGTTTACTGAAGGCTGAAAACTAAAAATTGCAAATATCTTCTGCAAGGCAGAGGACGATTGGTGCTTACCGCGCTTCCTATTGAGTCAGGCCATGTACTGAAATATTGGCTCAAGCTGCATCCGCTAGATGGCAGGGAGAGCCTCTTTCCAGCCAAGGAGAAGGTAGCTCCAGGCAAGCAGCTCCTTCTTATTCATGTACTCCTAATACTATTTTCTCCAATCCGGCCCAGTTTGGACATTAACCCCCGCCCCACACATGGGGTTTTTTTTTGTAATAAATAATACGTCTGAGTCTAGCTCCAAGGGCTCAGTCGGATCGACATCCAGGACCTTCGGGCACTGACGATGATGCACTGCATCGAAAGCACTCTGACGTTTTAATAAGTTGTTACAGTGGATGCGTAGCCAATTCTTTCATCACATTTATTATATAGGTATGATGAAAGAATCTGATTATATTTATCTACTTTATAATATAATTTTTATTGTGACATGAGTAGGAGTGGGGGTTTACAGATGGCTTAAAACTAAAAAATGCAAATATCTCAGTTAATATTGAAGATAGAGAAAAAATGTATATAACAACATTTATAGAAAATTACATTTCCAATAAGATATATTGTATACAATTTTTTGATCCGACGAATAATAACGGAGATATTACGAATTTTCAAAATTCCTCACCTGTATACCCCCCCCCCTCCCCCTGGTTCGATTTCAGTCGTTAACGAACTTAATCTTTCTTTTTACATAATACGATTATATATCAAGTTTCGTCACGATAAGACCACTAGAGCGGCAACAGACATATATATACTATATATATACTAGCTAAGGTACCCGGCGATGCCCGGGAAATCATTGCTGACTGACTAATGATTGTATTTTTATAGCAAGACTTCAATGTGTACAATTGCACTTCCCTGCACGATGTATTGTTTTTTCAAAACAGCCAATCCTAAAGTGTAACTTTCAGGGTTAATAGAATAGAAATTTTAGTTTTGAAGAATATATGAAAATGGGTTCCTAATTTAACCCTCACGACTTTTTGACTCACGGTTTTTGAATAATTCAAACCATTATCATGGGTAGCATTTATCACAATTAAATATCTTCTATAATGAACATATTTCCTGCCAAAAATCAAACCAAGCACATATTGTTTTATACATAAGATTATATTCGTATTAGTAAGCCTCAGTGAAAATCACTTCCCGTCGTGGCAGCATTCCACAGGAAATAACTAAACTCAATTACCTCCCGTCCATTTCCGCTCTCGCAGGAGCTTTATCATCGTTGTTTTCCTTAGAATATTGATTCAGAATATTATTTTAATAATTTATCTCCCTGATGGAACTAAATAATAGATCCCTAAACATAATTTTATTTATGTTCAAAAAGCTAGATGAGGGGAAGAGCCCCCCTGCAACCTAGTAATACTTTAAACATTCATATCGAGTATATATTAAATACCAGAAATGCTCTTATAGTTTATATTCTATTAGAAATAAATAAAAAAGTTATAGGGAAAATAAATAAATAAATGAGGAGGCGACGGAGATTTATAAGCTCACTAATCCGAATCATATTTGCAACTATCATATAAGACTAAAACATAACATCTTTTGTCATAATATCCATTTATTAAAAACACTTAAATAAGCACTAATAAAATTAATGACTCCCGCAATGGATTTAGCGTAAATGCCGTGTTAACTTCATTTACGGCAAAAGTGAATACAACAAAAGATACTTTAAATAACAAAAGTAAACAACTTTTGCTATGTGCACGTTAGCCAAAAAAAAATAGAAAATGAAAATTGCGAATTTTTATCTCAGGCCTGTCTTATAACCCCCACTCCCGTTTGAACCTAAACATTTTAATATAGCTTATAATCATGGAAGAATTAATGCTAATTCACATACCAAGTTTTGTTAAATTCGGTTCAATCGTTTGAGCTCAACAAAATTGTTGGCTTCCGCTTTAGATTTTAACGCATATCTCGTTTATGTTATACAGCAAAAGTGAACATAACCATAGTTACTTTAAATAACAAAATAAACAACTTTTGTCATGTGCATATTTGCAGAAAAACCAGTAGAAAAAGAAATATTGCTATTTTTAATTTCAGGCCTTCCTTATAGCCACCACTCCTGCCCGTCCCTAGAAATATTGGTATGGCTTATGATAATTAAGGCGTCAGAGATAATACACATACCGAGTTTTATTTAGTTCGGTGGACTCTTTTGTGCCAAATAATATTCTTGACACCCGCTAAAATTTTTAGCGTATAACGCCTTTATAATTCGGTATTCGACGATAGTGTATATAACAAAAGTTTCTCTAAATAACAAAATAAACAACTTTTCTTATGTGCATATTTGCCGAAACACCAATAGGAAACGGAATATCACTATTTTTAATTTCAGGCGTCCCTTATAAGCCCCACTCCTGCCCGTCCCTAGAAATGTTTATATGGCTTATTATAAGGAAGGCGTTAGTACTAATAGACATACCGAGTTTTATTTAGTTCGGTTGAGTCTGTGTGCCAAATAAAATTGTTGACTCCCGCTATAATTTTTAGCGTATAACGCCTTTATAGTTCGGTATACGAAAAAAGTGTATATAACAAAAGTTATTCTAAACAACAGAATAAACAACTTTTGTTATATGCATATTTGCCAAAAAACCAATAGGAAACGAAATATCGCTATTTTTAATTTCAGGCCTCCCTTATAACCCCCACTCCTGTTCGTCTCAGAGAATATTAATATAACCTAAAGTCTAAGTTGGGTTAGTAGTAATACACATACCAAGTTTCATAAAATTCGGTTCAGCCGTTTATGCGTGAAAAGGTAACAAACAAACAAACAAATAAACAAACAAACAAACAGACACCAAAGAAACAAAATGCAGTTATGGTGTCTATGACATGTGAAACGAAAAGTTATCGTGAAATTTCGCGAAAAAAATCAATGTACAGACAGAGGTTACAATTATATATATATATATATATATATATATATATATATATATATATATATATATATACAGTTTTGAACGGACCTCATTTTCGTCATCTACTAGGTAGGATCGATGGACATTTGAAGAAAAATGTCGAAAATTCCGTCATGAGCACAACCTCAATAGCTGATTTCCCTTAAGGGAAATCTGCTAAAATGTTTTTTTTATTTGCTATTTATGAAAAAAAAAAATGTTGAAAATGACGTAAAATTATTCGAAATATGAATTATGACGAAAACGGCCGAAGGAGATTGCAAAAATTATTACTTGATGGTGATTAAAAATAGTGTGTGTGTGTGTGTGTGTGTGTGTGAGTGTGTGTGTGTACGTGTGTGAGAGAGTTTGCGTGTATGTGTGTTGCCGGTCTAGCGATCACAATCACTCAATGATCATTACAAAAATCGATATTTAAACATTCCATATAAAAATGACGATTAATTTCGTTAAAGGTTGAAATCGAACCAGGAAAACTGGGTCTTTAGAGAAGGGGTGATATATCAAAAATTCTAAATAGCTTCGATTATGAGTCGGATCGACAACTGTTTTTTAACCAACCTTGTTTTATAAGTAATAATCCACAATTGGTGTATAGTATGCAGTGACCATTATGATTTCATTTTGTCTATCTGCAAGGGGCTGTCTAGCTAGATAAAAAACAAATGGCCCAGGGCATATTAAAAATAAATCAAGAAGTTGATAGCTATTTGTTTTATTTTATCTATACTCAACCGCAAAAAAAAACCGGACACTTAGATTTAGTCTTATAATTTTGTTAAATACTTAATATATATGTATATTAATCTTTTTAATTAAAATAATTGGTTAATCTATATGTTATTTAAACAAAATCTGTCAAAAGTGAATAATTTTTATTGATTATTTACACAAAAATACAAAATAAAAAAAAAAGAAAAAGATAAATTAACACATTTAAAAAAAAAATTATTCTTCATTTTTATTACAGTGAATGGTAGGGCCAAGCGTTTCGGCAATGTAACGTAAGCTCCGGCCTTCCATCTAAGTTTGAAAGACCCATTATTCTGGACCGAAATAAAAATAAAACATTAATTATAGAAAATGCTTGGTTAATAATTAAAGATGTTTAAATGTGCGAAAAACTACTTACAGTTTAGAATAGATCAACTTCAGGACAAATAAATCTAATCTGAGTTTTATCTAATTGTTTACTAATCCTGAAGGGATTAGTTCAATGGACTTAGACTCTAAATTCTCTGTAATAACTAGAACACGCACATAAAGAAAATTGCTGAAAATTAGCTTTTAATACGACAAAAATGAAGTGTCCGGTTTTTTTTGCGGTTGAGTGTATATAGATCATCCAGTCATTTGATAAAAGTCTACAAATTTTCAACTATATTTTTTTCTCTTTAATGAAAGTAACTAAGCCGCGAATTGTTGTATGGTAGATCACGTATCGTTTTTAATTGGACTTTTAGTACGTGAGATAAACTAATCATAGTGTCATTTGATGTCATCAATGAAGATCTTGTATTCTAGAGGACTTCGCTTTTCATGTAAAGCTAAAGTAGAGCTTCGTTAGTCCTTTAGAGGCAGATGATTAGAGAAAGAGTAAAATATTAATTTAGATATTAACTATGGGGTTGAAAAATTTGATATAACAAAACCTATAAACAAAATAATACCCCCAAAGTGTTGTTCTACGAATTTCCCCTTAACTCGTATGTTCCGTTAGGATTTGCTAAGTTTAGGAGGAATATTTTAAATCTCAAAGCTCTGCGTGACGGAGTTTCTCCAGTAAGGGAATCAGTAAATTGAAAAAAAAAAAAAAATCATATGTGATGTATGATTGTGGCACGTCGTCTCCAGATATAAAAAAGTTCTTCACGCATGGGCTGTGTAATCTATCCACAATTCAGACTATTTGGCATTCGGCTAACTGCTGATCTCAATTCTCCGTCTATTCTTTAAGGCTCCTGTAGCAAGAAGCCTATAAAACCATGAATTGAAATACAAACTGGATATCAGTCGTTTAGTCACTCAATTAATCAAAATGAAAATGTGAAGGATAAAAGTTGGGATGAACTGAAAGCTGAATACTAAACAAAATGCAAACATCTTATTTAATATTTTAAATACATCATAAATAAATAAAACAAAATTTATAAGAATTTAAAGAAATATAATTGAGATATTACGAATTTTCGATTTTCCTCCACCACCCCATGGTCCGATATCAGCCTTTAGCAAATATATAATAAAATATATGAAAAGGTTTAATATCGAGTATGGTATTAACACAAATAAAAAAATCATGTAGCCTAGAATGTAAAACTTTACATGATAGCCACTCCGAAAGTATTGGTCTATCTAAAATTGTAAAAGTGCAATTAAAATATATTTGATATTTAACCTTAGAATAAAACATTTCATGATGTATCTGCTTATTGTTAATTAGAGGGGAGTACAAGTTTAGACTTACTCAATAGTAATTGCTTAAAAATGTTAATTGATTAGTCTCCGTTAATATTTGAGATGCAGAAAAAATGTAAAGTGTGGCGTTTATAAGAAATTAAATATGCAATAAAATTGCTGACAATCGAAATTGCTTCGACCCGTCTCATAATAACGAACATATTTTGAGTTTTCTACACCCTGCTCTAAACCCCTAGACACAGAAGAACACTAGAAAGAACAATAGCACTATGGCTATAAAAATCTTCTGGTAACTCCCAAGTCACTGTATTTTATACTAATGTTTCATATGAAGTTGGCTTAGACTGTCAAATCCAATATATTATATATTATTATCCAATACCTGATTCACTGTCCGGTTCTGAGGAGCCACCGTAACCATAAGTTTAGGTCTGTTTCTTTATTTGGTCTTTTATTTCTCAGCCTTCTGGAATTTCATACAATAAACTCCGGATCTTAAAGAATTATAGACGTACAGAGTTTGCTGCGTTTATAGCCAACTTCTCTATTCAAATTAGCATACATTTTTCAATTTGTCTTATTTATTTTTAGGTAGTCCTTGTAACTTTGAATTCGTCAAGTTTAACTGGTGGTTGGGAGTGTGGAAATGCTGTGTCACTGCAGGTTATTTGATTTCGAATTTGCGATATTAACAGATTTTCGGTATTCAGATAATTTGTGCTCATTTTTATGTATTTCATTTGAGATGCTGAATATCTATTCAGTCGTTACCTGTAGGTCATCTATTGCACTTTGTATCAGCTGGCTAATTAACCTGCCAGTAGTGACAATGGTCTATATTATATTTCTTAAGAACTTTTGATATTTCTACCATTCCTCCTTTTAGCTGGGAATATCAGTAAGAGTTTTTTTTTTTTTTTATTTTAGCTCCTTTAAGATAATTTTCAAATTTTGAATTCATTGTCAATCTGTAACTTCGGTTGAACCATTTATTATTAGGGCTCTGTTAGGTACTTCTAATATTCTAAAAGCTCTTGAAATCAATTTTCTAATTTCGGCAACTTTCTGAGCAGGATTTAGATATTCAGCTAATGTCAATGATTCATCCTTAAGGCCATTCCATAAGAGTGTAGTGTACATATACAAACCAATATGATAGAGTCATGATATTGGCAGTCTCTACGGCTAAACATTCAAGATGTGACCATAATTGCTCCATATTTCAATTTTAAACTTGTATATGTTTGGTACTTGCACATCCGGTATCGGAATTTCAAGAACCTCCTTGATCGAGGTACAGCAGTGGTGGCGTCCCTACCGTATAAGTCACCAGGCAGTCAGTCGCGCTCCATTGGTCACCTGGTGGGGTCTCATATGTGAGTATTCTTTCCCTATGCTGGGCATTCATGTGCAATCGGCTTACATCGGAACCAGCCTTGGTTACAACAAGTAAGAGTTGCTGCTCTGATCTATACTGAAATCAATTTCACTTTCATTGAAACTTCATTGAGTCTCCACCTCAGATTTCCTTGAAATTTTAATAGAAATGATGGTATAAACTCAGCAAACTGTAGAAATCAGAGGTCAACCCCCCCCCCCCCCGGAATCAAATGACTTATTGATAAATACATAACCAGTTTTAAAAAACAAAATAAAAAAACAAAACCTGTAGACTTGAGCCATGGAACAGTACAAGATGAGTATATATACATAAAAAAATGTACTCTCATTTTCACTTGAAAGTGATAAAATTTCAAACTACTGTACTATAGGTGTTAGTTCCGAAATAGGTATTGTGCACTAAATTTTATTTAGCTTTGCTGTCGCCGGGCTTCCAAATTTTATTCCTATTAGTCCTATCGATTTCTACTCAATATCATGAGGGGATTGAGTACCAATTTGAATAAAGAAGTTGCTATCTTTGGTCTGTAGTGCGGTTGCAATGTGGCAGGAAACCATCACGCGTAGTGTGGCAGGTCCAGACAAATGGGCCGTTGTGACAAATATTTTTATTTGCTTGACTCACGAAGCTAGCGGAATGACTAGCAAAACGTTGGTAGAAAATAATATTTCTCAGCCAATGCCACAAGACTTTTGACAGTAATCGAGACATGGGATGTGGAAGTCAAGAAGAAAAACGAAAATATTAAATATAAACGTTGTTTATTTGAGTTCTTTTGGATTGCAAAATTTAACACACACAAGCTTCACAATTTTTATCACTGCACAATTTATTTAGCAATGCACTCGGTTAATTATTCTTAATTATTACTCACAGTATGCACTATAGCTTCACTTTTCTTCAGAATACACAGTCCAATAATTCACTCACGATAACTGAAGTTCACAAAAACACGGCACTGCACTGTCCTTTACTTCGCGACGTTAAAGGCACTGCACTGTCTTAAACACGGCACTATACTGTTTCTTACAGGAAGGTACTGGGTTTTTCGTGAGGTAAAACTGAAGCAGGTTTCCCTAACAGCTTGAGATTACCTCTGGGTTAATACAAGGCGGCTAATAACAACATTACTGTGTACCTTACTATAGATGTGGCAAAATGAATAGCTTCGGTTGTATGCAGGCCATGGTGCATGTTATGAGGTGCTCATCGCTGGAAGAAATGTCGCAGTTTTGTTTAGCGCAGAAGTAGAGTTGCATGATATAAAATATGTATGGAAAAGACCAACCAAGTACGAGAGAAAATCTTAATGGACCGGGGAGACTGATGATGCACTGGGAGTAGATATAAAAAGTCCGCACATAGGTGATGTATAAACTAAGCAGATTTCTCACGCACTAGAATATGATACTTTGATGATCTCATCTCATCATCTATTCTCTATTTCTCCAGCAGTAAGAAGCCTACGTAAATAGAAATTAAAATGTTAGTTGAACTTCTAATTTATTTTGTTGAGAAAACTGGACGAGTAGAAGTGGGTATCTTCAAAAAGCTAAAACCAATAAAATACATTGACTAAACTAAATTTAGACTTAAGTCAGAGCATTGAAATTGTGCTTGGAAAATGTGCATAATTTTGCCGTGCTGATAGTTAATTTGTAGTGATGCATTAAAATAAAATAAAAAATTGAAAAGTTTTTCCTTAACACTGTGATTATAGAAAACCTTCAAATCGTGTTAGTTTTTCCTAATGCAGTGTCTGTGTGTGTGTGTGTGTGTGTGTGTCTGAGCAGCCAAAATTTTTGTTATATAATTTCTATATACTGGATAATTTAAAGTCTCATGTAAAACAAAATAACAAATTAAAGGTGGAAATGGGACTAGGAGGAGAAGGGTGTTTAGAAGAGATGTAAAATAGCTCATCTAGGGTATTTGTATAAAAGATCCTTTTTTCGATTTCTTTTTTCTTCGGAAATCCAATTAAAATTTCAATAAGTTTAAAACTTTATTCATTATGTCAAAATTATAATAAACAATCTGTTTGAATATTATTTCAAATGTATACAATATATATCTGTGCTTCTTAAATATAAAAAAATCTAGCATTTCTACCATAATTTAGATGTCTTCTTCCCCACCCCAAAAGGAAGTACTAAACTAATAAATAAAAATAAATATAATATATAATATTAAAGGATTATAAATAATCCATCTATTCATGATCTCAGTTCTCGGGAGGTCATACGGTGGTGGAGAAGATAACTCCTGGTGCATTAATTATGTACAGAAAAAATGTCTATTGTAATTTTATGAATTTACTCCATTGGGGGTTGAGTGTTGAGGTTTGTATCCACCTGGATTCATTGTCTTCCACTTCCAGAAATCTTTACCTAAAACAGAAACAAATATTTTTTATTAAAGCTTATTTTCTACGACCACAACCATTTTAATAAACCAATCTAACAGTGTCATGATATTTTTATTTTACACATGTTTATTTTCCTCTTGCGGTTTTCACTAAAAACTATTAAATTACTTATGCCCAGGGGTAATTTGAAGTCGTTTTAATATAGGATCATTATTAAGGAAGAAATAGGAAATAAAATGTTAAATAACATCAACTGTGTGTCTATGCAGCGGGAACTTACTTAATTTGTACAACCACTAACGTTACAGGCTTTACAGACAACGGTGGTCCTAACGTATACCAATACATAAATATTATTACGAAAACTACGTACATGAAAAATTAAACAGAGTTAATCACATATAGAAGATGAAAGGAACCAACCGATGGAAGGACCATTGGCGTCGGAAGTGTCTAGACTAAGTATCTAGCCCAGGGGTGAGCAACCTTTTTAATCAACGTTTTTTGGCGGGCCGCACAGAAAAAAATATTTACTTATATATATTTTATAACAATATATTCAGTGGAGAAAGTCTATAAAATAAATTCAATTTTAAGACTGCATCTTTCTTTATCCTAATTGATAGATCCTGCAACATTGATCACTCAACATTATAAAGAAGATTTTGTTGTGTTTTATTGTGTTGACCTCTTGCCATATGTTTTCCTGGAAAAATATTATATAACCTATAAAAACGCAATGTCTGAATGTTAACGCTCTAATGGTCTTGATTGTTAACAAAGCTTAATATTTTACTGTGTCATGTAAGACCAAAGATCAAGTATGTAAGTGGCCTATATCGAGACAATAGATGTCGAAGTTTAATACTGGGAAATATATGAAATCTTTTATGATTTGATGCATCGAAATTTGTTGTACAACTCAACTCGTTACCAGAATAATTTCCTATACATACAAAAGAAAATTCTTGTTCTGTAGATTTTTCTCTTAGGTTCCTGAATTTTGTGTGGATTCAGTAATCTTTTGGATTTGACCCACCAATGCTCTAGCATATTCCTTAAGAAGTCCTTGTTAATTTATCGTAATCGATTTTTTTTCTAGAACTACTTTAATCACTTTTGTCTATTATTATTAAAGAAAGACACATTTTATTTTATTTTTATTTTTTATTACTCACACATCTCTTCCAAGGAACGACTTGTTTGCCAGTTTAGTTCTTCCTTTGCTAAGCTTGCATCAGCATACATGCTCACAATGTCACCTTCTCTTCTTTCAACTATTTTGTAAGGGACATGCGTATTGGTAACTTGCTCGAACGTTTTCACCAGTTGAAGAACTGAATAGCCTTTGCCAGCTCCCAGGTTGTAGAACTGAAAAAAATATAGAATATAGATACAAAATCACGTCTTCAAAAGTGTTTGTTTTAATATTATATGTAATAAGTCTGAAACTGAGTGGAAATGATGAAGAAATAGTATCACATTATAACAGCACATCCTTTTTTTAATACAAAATATTAACAATATTGTTTCTTAAATGCTAGACAGTTAAGAAAAATGTAATAGGTCAACACAAAATTAAGTGGTGTGAATAGATTTGAATTTCAGATGGAATTTCTCACACTTCAACATCGCTAAAAAATATTGAGTCTATTAGTACTGATTTCTCATGGTGAAATTAATGTAATAAAACCAAATAGTTTTCATAATATGTCCAACTATGTACTAGTAATAGTAAAATTTTAGCAGACTTAGTAATTTTTCCAACAATCGGAGTGAAACTTAAAATTCATGTATGTTCTATGATTAAATATGTACGTAAAGTTACTATTGTAGGAACAATGAACTCAAACCCTTTAGTTGAACCTTTAGACTGAATCCTTGAATAGGAGTCTAAAATAAAGGCCTGAAACGAGTTGGGGGCAATAAAGAATTATAAAAAAATGATGTACAATTTTTCTAGGCCTTATAAATGGAATAATTTGTATCTTCATAACTATGCCCTCTGCTAATGAGGGTTTTGAATATTCAAAAGTTGTTTTACGGCCATCAATGTTTCTTCGCTTATTACAAACACCATTTTTACCTCTCTCAACAGAAGCTATTTAGAATATAGCGGCAAGTTTGGTTAACCAATGGCGAGTTTCTATCTGAAAGCTTTAAATATTTACAACTTTACATCGAATTAGCATGTACAGGGTCATTCAAAAAGAATGAACTGATCTCAAAGCTTTATGGTGTTTTAAACCAGCGTCGCAGCAGAACACGTTGTGATGCGATGCTGGAAATGGAACATAATGATGATGATGATGACACCATAAAACTTCAACACCGGTTAAATACATGTTTAGTGACGAAATTCATTAAATAACGTCCTAAAATCCCACTCTGGCTAGAAAAGGGTAGTAACCTGTAGATAACCCGTCCCGATTAGCCTAAGTTGCAAAAAGTGGACGTTAATAAATAAATAAATACATGTGCCTTTATTGCAATCTTGTATTACTGTCTGTTAATAAGATATAGCTTAATGAAATCGGTTCATTCTTTTTGAAACACACAGTGTATATATATATATATATATATATATATATATATATATATATATATATATATACATGTGTGTGTGTGTGTGTGTGTGTGTGTGTGTGTGTGTGTACCTCGGTCAGTTGATTTAAAGATGTGCTAAAACGTTTTTAGCCAATTATAAGCTTCAAAGACGAATGTCTAATATAATATATTTCATATAAGGATTGTTTTTAATTTTTAGTGATGGCTAAATATCCTATTGAGGAGGAGTGGTATCCTCGAAACTCGTCGGGGATATAATAAATGGCTATATGAAGAAATTTTTATTTTTTGACCTTATGGCTCAAAAAACATTCTTAAATAATAAATGGTCAGTATATAAATCTACTATATATATATATATATATACTGAATATGTATGTTTTCAGTATATAAGATTTTAGTTTATTCATAAGGGTGGAAAATAGTAATGTTTGCAGTTACTTTTAATTGGTCATGATTTTGCTGAAGTCTTTTGAGCGCTGCTAAATGCCCAGACGCCAAGTCCATTATGTGTATGTAATCTCGGATACCTAAAATGATAAATGAAAATGAATTATATTAATAATACTAAGTACTTCATTTTTCATTAGGAAAATAAGTAATCCTGTAAATCAGAAAATTATATTTTTGGCATATTTTAAAAATTCACGTCTATCTACTAATTGATTGAAAATATTGGCTGTGAAAAAGGTATTCTATACTATGAAATAAATATCTAAGTATGAATATTTCTTATAATAAATCTGTAGACTTTTCATTTATGATATCTAAACCCTAAATAACAAATCAAATTAATAACAGATGAAAAAAATAACACAACTCCACTGCATGTCTTATTCAATTTATTTTAATACAAAAATATACTATTAATTCAAAATTGAAAATTAAGAAGTTTGGAAATTAAAATTTTAAATACTTTTATTTTTCAGTAGAAGCGAATACTAGTAAATTACTAATTCCGATCCATTATTTAGTTTTGTTTGGAAACTAAGGCTTACCAGTCCCATCTTCCGTTTCATAATCGCCACCAAATATAGTGAGGTACGGTTTCTTCCCAATTGCCACTTCAGCTATATACGGCATAATGTTCGTGAAGGGTTTCGTTGGATCTTCACCAATCCTCCCTGATGGGTGTGCACCAACGGGATTAAAATAACGAAGCGACACAATATTCCAGTTCTGAAATAAATAAAAAAAAGTCTATTTATAAAAAGAAAAAGCACTGCGCACACTGATTGATTAAATACTCCTTCAAACACTAGAATATTTTAATTAAAACATATTGCTACATTCTCGTGGAAGAATTCAAAAAATAGAAATATAAGAGTAACATTAAATAGAAAATTGACACATGAACGCCATAATAGTAACCATGTTAACGTCATGAAAGTTCTAAGGAAGTGAGACCTAAGCAAAACAAATGAACTCTAAATGATAATTTTTAAAAAATAACAGGTACTATCATGAAAGCTAGAATGCCTTTCAGGAAGATATTATATAAGGAAATTTTAAGTAACTTCCATTCGTTGAAACCAATTATTGTAATTATGTGGTATTAAAGATAACGTAGCTCTATGAAGCTATACACTGGAAAATCCATCCTTCATTTAATTCCGGTAAATAATTTGCTACTGTGAGTTCAAAGGAAATTTATTTTCGTCTAAACTTGCCTCGTCAGCGAAGGCCACGTCTCTCAGCATTAGTTCGATGAAATACTTGGTTCTTCCATAAACGTTTGTTATATTTCCAGTTGGATGAGACTCGTTGATTGGAAGGTACTGAGGGTTTCCATACACCGTACAAGAACTTGAAAAGACGATGTTATAACATTCTTCCTCTTGCATTACCTTGAAAAAAAAATCATTACATAACATTTTGCCAAGGAACTTTTAATACAATTTATTAAGATATATTGACATCTCAAAACCTACTCAAAGACTACTAGGATAATATTGCCCTGTAATATCTAAAGCTCTCGTTTTGGTTAAATACCTACATTTGGAGAGTAAACTGTGTTTATGTAAATCGTCAATATTGTAATTTTTGTATATTTGTATTGTAATTATATCCTCATCCATATCGCCATTTAAAATTTAACAATATAAACGAGGATACAAAAAACGTGTAGTTTAAATTTCTTTATACAAATTTGTAATTTTTACAAAATTAAACAATTTATCTAGCTCTTTGGGGTCTTCATCAAAGGCCACTGCTATATTATTGGACATTTTTATTGCATTCGTTTCGAATATTTGTATACGTATGACATTCCATTAATATGTGGTAAATAGTCAAGTCTGTGTTACACTTCCCTCATATCGGGGATTGATCTTTTGTCATAAGATAACCATGCGTAAATATTGTGTGCCCTATTCGGAGTCTTCCTAATACGACTTCATCTCTTCTGTTGTCTCTTGTCGAATATTTCCATAGACGGGTGGAGGTTTTAATAGTTTTTAGTTTATTGTTCTGGGTTTTGTTCCACATTTGTTGCCATTTTTTTATCAATATATTCTTTGAGTGGTTGATAGAGCTCTGCAGATGTAATTGTTGTAGGGGTGATGAGGAGTCGAGTTGGTGGGCTTCTCCGGCTATCACTACATCTGCTTTTTCATTTCCATCTATTCCCACATGGTTTGGAATCCTTTTTAACTCTAGGAGCATTTGTATATAATTACGCATTTTTTTACTATTGGATTATTTGTAAATACATCTTTAATACTCAATAGGGCACTCCACGAGCCGGTGCATATGGGGAATTTTTCTTGAGCCGAGTGTTTGCAAATGCAGTGATACAATAAATATAATTTTTTATAAATGGTTTGCTATGCACTTTTTCTCTAATTCGATTATTAACCAAGCCATTTGCATTTTCAGGCAAAGGCATTTTCATAATAACTTAGTTCGAATCTCTTATGATTTTCTACAGTTGTTCAATAGTTTTTTTACTTAGCTCAAATATTAAGCGAGTTTTTTTTTCTATGTTTTCAGCCCTCAATAAACCCTCACTTGCCCTTCCCGAAAGTGGAAAATCTGTTTAGTTTGTGCATCCCCGCGAGAAGGACTTTTGGCAGATTTCCCTTAAGGAGATCGTACTCATGACGCAATTTTCGAAAACTTTCTTCAAATGTCCATCGACCCTATCCAGGGGTTGAGGAAATTGAGGTCCGTACAAAATTATGTATTTGTCTGTTAATGCTCTAGCGGTCGCAATTTTGTCTGATCAGTACCAAACTCGATATTTAAACGTTTTATGTAAAAGTGAAGATCAACTTCGTTCACAGTTAAAATCGGAGCAGTGGTAGGGGGATGGGAGTTTAGATGGGGAATTTCAAAAACTCAAAATATCACCTACTCATGTCATATAATGTGAAGCCTTAATCCCAAATATTGTTCTCATTGAACTTTTAAGTTTTGAGATAAATGCATATACGCGACGCATGTGGGAAATCTGCTTAGTTAACGCAGAGCCTGCGTGACGGACTTTTTTTTTCTTTCGTGATGTACAATGAACCTGTATGAATCTGATTGCAGTTATATGAATATATGGAATCTCTGTTTTTTTTTCTTCTTAAATAATTGATCTTTACTGACATGTATTACACATCTGGACTAATTTGTTGGAAGAAATACATTTCTTTTGCGGAGAACTACACGCTTGAGGGTGCTTTTTAAATTCAAAATCGACCATGGCGTAACTGGAATATTTGATTTTACCCTGGCATAAGGCAACCAGCCTCCACCAGGCTGAACCTTGTCCCATAAATCTGTAAAATAATAATAATAAAATACTATTGACTGCAATCGAATGGCACAGGAGGGACTGACTCTTTTGTCCACTTACAAAACAACAGCACATACGGAGAATTGTATGCGACGACCTAAATGGCAATGTTTGATAATTCTGTAATACTCAGAAAATTGAGATTATACTATAATTCCAGTAACTAAGTAATTCATATTCTTAAAAATTCCTCTCAAACCATTATATAAATGAAAACCCATCATGGTTGCAATATGTCGACATTGAACTAACATCTCAATTGCATAACATAAAATCCTATTTTTCTTAGGAGTTGAACAATAAAATGTACTCTTTATAATGAAATATGAATTATAAATGTACATTTTTACTTAAATATTATATAATTTCTTAAAACCAAGTCTTGTTTGAGTCCAATGCATGGAGAATAAACATTATTTAAAAACATGTTTTATTTGCTTCACTTACCTCCAGCAAGTTGATTGTCGCTATCAAATTGTTTTTGTAATACTTGAATGGAAATTTCATGGATTCTCCAACGGCCTTTATAGCAGCAAAGTGTATAACACAGTCAACTTTGTGCTGAAAATGAAATATTTCAACAATTATGTCTTCGAAATTACATGAAATAAAAATATACTAAATTGATAAAGTTTTAATTATAATGTGCTGCGCGAAAATTGAAAATATTTTTAAGATCAACCAATTGAGATTACTTAAAAGAAATATAAAGAAAGTCCGTCACGCAGGGGCTGCGTAAACTAAGCAGATTTCCCGCGTGAAGTTTAACAATAGATAAATCTACATACCGGTAACACAACACCACCGTCAATATTAAGTGAATAAATGCAAACGATAATAAGAAACCTCCCGACGGAAAGCATCTGAAAAGTAAACAAACTGTTCTGTCATCTTCTTACCGGAAAGAAAAACAATTACTGTAATATATCTGAATAGAACCTATTAATTTGATTGAAAACTATTTACTAAATCTAGTACTATAATTTATAATGAATCAGTATAATTTTTATCTCAATCAATCAAATTTAAGTAGTCCAAAAACTTAAGAAGGAGGGGGGGGGGGTAACATATTTGCGTGTATCTCGTATAATAATGTCTCTTGAAAACAATGTTTGGTATTTAAGGTTCCAATGATGTGGTTTATTGCATAACCGAGTATTGTTTATGTAACATGAGTACAAGTGGGGGTGTGCTGAAGGCTGAAAAATGCAAATATCTAGGTTAATATTCAAGATAAAGAATAAATATATATATAACAATATTTATAGAAAATTTAATCCGACGTATAGTAACGGAAAAATTCAAAATTTTGAATTTTCAAAATTCTCCCCTTCTAAAACCCCCCCTTCCCTTATTTCGATTTCAGCCGTTAACGAACTTGATCTTTCTTTTTACATAAAACGACTAAATATCGAGTTTGGTAACGATTAAACAATAATTGCTACCGCTAGAGCGGTAACAGACAAATATAGGAACGATGGACATTTGAAGAAAACTTTTGAAAATCGCGTCATGAGTACGACCTCAATAGTCCCCTGGGGGGAAATCAGCTAAAATCGTTCAGATAAATTTGTCTTTAGTAACTTTTCTTAAATAGATCAATATGATGATTTAAAAGATATTTTGTACACCTCCTTGTTGAAAAAGATTTTTCTTCTACAAAAAAAAAATGAACAAAAAGAAAACGAAATAATTGAAGTTTACTTTTTGATTTTAGTACGACGAAGTAACCACTGCATTATACCACTTTTCTAATACCATAGACTGGTTATCTGTGTGGAGTGCTTTAATACACGATACAATGTGTTTAACAATTACAGAAGCTCTAAATAGACTTTGAAAACATCTTGAATAAAAACAAACTGTATTAGCGCTTTAGTGGGAGTGGGGGAAGCAGTGTACAAAATTGCATTTAATTTCTTCCTTACTATTTGGGATACAGATGGTTTATGTAGAATATGTTTGGCAGTGCTTGTAGAAGTGCAAAGTTTGTTCAATAACTTTTTTGTTACGATGTATGGGATTAGAGATGTTTATGGTCTTGTTTTTTTCACAGCCACTGCAAAATCCCCCCCCCTTTCATACATTTCACTACTGGGTCAAAAGCTTTTAATTCCGAGTTTCAATCATATAACAACTACATGTCTTAAACACATATTTTGGTTGGCACATTGAAGTACTGGAAGCAGTAAATGCTAGAGAGAATTAGCTGCGGCTTTGTTGCGTCAGGAGTAATGTTTATTTAAAACATGATTTTATGCCTTTAATGGAGTTATTACGAGACTGGCGTGGTAATTCTCTTGGCTGCTGCAATCGAGTTCAAACACAGGAATTGCACACTAAATCGGGCTGCTACTCAGCTTCGAGGCTCGCCTTCAATCCATTCAACTGTCGCCAATACACCATCTTCACCCAATTTTGGAGTGACATGATTAAAGAACCGGCTATCTACGATCTCTAATGCCACCAAATAGGGCAGAGGTTATATTAAGCTAACCTTTTGACCTCCCAATTATTAATTTTCGATGCACGAAATAATGACTTTTGTTTTCTGAAGCATACGCAATTATTGTAAGCGTAATTTAACGTTTAGAAACAAAATCTGACGTGGGCACCACGTGACTTACCTGTACTCCAATTAAATAATAGATAAAATGATTTATCCTAATTCATTTAAAGTGATTTCATTTGAAAGTGATTTAGGATTTTTCCGTTCCTAAAAATCGAGCCAAAAAAGGTTTTTATTTCCAGCCCATCTAACCACTCACCCCCTTACAGCAGACATCCCCTGAAGGGAAATCAGCTATTCTGGTTGTACTCATGACACGATTTTCCCTCAAATGACCATCGATCCTACCCAGGGGATGACGAAAATGAGGCCCGTTCCAAACTATATATATACCTATATACCCTGGTGGGCTGATTAGGAGGCTGACCCAAACGGGTACCCTCAAAATGAGGGCAGCTTGTTATTTGATTATATATATATATATATATATATATATATATATATATATATATATATATGTCTGTAAACTCTCTAGCGTTCGCAATTTTTGATTGACTGTTACCTACTTCTTATCTCTTAACACCTTCACTGCGGAGCCTCGCAGCATATGCGAGGTCCTGAGTCACTCCCTGGTGCGGGCCTCGCATACGTTGCGAGGAGCGTCGCCCCGCCCTCCATTCGTTCTAGAGACCTGAAGGTTGGAGTGGGGAGAACCTCCGCACTCACAAGCATTCAGTAGTGTTCTGACCACCGTCTGGCCAAGTCGTTTGCAGTTTCAAAAATTTTTGGGGTTGTTATTTTTTATGGGCCAACTTGTCTCTCCATCAGAGGCTCATTCATTATTGGAGGTCCATATTTCCCTATAGTACACCTGCTTTCCCTTCAATGATGTCACGAGACACGTTTCTCCGTATACAGAGAAGCCTGCACTTCGTCACAGAACCACAAGACCCGAACGTTGAGCATGATCCGCTGAATAAAATTCGGCTACTGTTAAATTTTTTTTGTTGAGAGGATGAAAGAGATATACTACCTCTTTCAAAGAATTAAGTTTGGACGAGTCCATGATGCTTTGGAGGGGTAGGCTATTCTTTCGCCAGTATATCGCTAATAAGCGCCACAAATATGGAATAAATATTTATATGTTGACTCAACCTGACGGTCTTGTGCTGAAGACGTTAGTCTACTATGGGCCAAGGGATCCACAAGTTGGAGGGAAAGGACACTTGTATAAAGTTGTCAGACATTTGGTTGATGACTATCTCGGCCACGGCCATGCCATTTACGCTGATAACTTTTATACGTCTGTCCCCATGGCCCACGAGCTTCTGGATCAGGGTACCTATCTTACTGGTACTCTGAGAAAGACTCCGAAGGGCAACCCAGCTGATATAGTGGGGGGGGGGCTAAGCTCAAAAAAGGAGAGATAAAAGAGAAATTTACTGAGAAGAGTGTGTCCGTTTTCAAATGGCGCCACAAACGAGATGTCAATATTATTTCATCGGAGTTTGATAAAGGCGGTCACGAGCAGGGGGAAGACCGTCGAGAAGCCCAAGGCAATTATTAATTATAATAAATATATAGGCGGTATTGACAGGTCCGATTTATGATTTCATAACCAATTACGAAATAAAGAAATTTCCCATCACTAAACGAAAGTTTCTGTTCAGGTGGTGTATTTTCAGCTATATAAGTTCATTTTGGATCAATATAATTTTCATATAGATCTATTCCATTATTATGTTTACTTTATATGCATTTGTAACCTAATAATCGTATTTCTACCTCCCTATGCAACGTATGCAATGTCCGCACACGACAGTGCACTAGGTAGGGAAATACACACAAAATGTTCTGTCTTGAGGGTTTGCCTACCTAATTCACTGCCGTGTGCGGACCTCGCATACGTTGCGAGGTTAAAAAAAATACGATTATCGTTGTTAAAAATGCATAAAAATTGCCACAAATAGGTTTTTACTTAGTTTTAACAACTTTAAAACAGAAAACAAACAAAAAAAAAAATCGTTTTTTGGAAGTGATTTTCGGTTCGGGCATCCGCAGCGAACGTGTTAATATCTCCGTTATTATGGGCCAAATCGAGAAATTGTATAGATTCAATCTTAGTGCAAATGTAATTTTCTATAAATTTCGTTATCTACATGTTTTCTCTATATTGAATATTAACCGAGAATATATTTCCATATTTTAGTTTTCGGCTTTCTGTAAACCTCCACTCCTGCTCATGTCATATTAACAATAACTATTATGTCCACTTCATTCCAAAAGTTAAATACTTTTAATTTGTAAGGCACATGCAAATTCGTTAAGCGACGACGTCATCAATTAAGTTTTTTTCCTGTACTCGAAAATGTTTATTTTCTCTATACCATACTCTATATTTAACCGTTTCAGTTATCACCAGAGATAATAATTGTTATTCGCAGAAAAGTGACAAGGAATAGTGGGGGTATGGAGGGGTGGGGAATTCGAAAATTCAAAATATTTCCGTTATTATGTGCGGGATCGAAAAAATGTTAGAACCAATCTTTTTGATGCTGTACTGTGCATTATTTCATAATTCAAGTATTAAGGGAGTTAGTTAGTCGTACTTTCTTGTATCCTGCCTTCAGTACCCCCCCCTTTGTACTCATCAGTTGTTTACATATACTTGCGTGGGAAATCTGCTTAGTTTGCTCTGCACATGCCCTTAAGGGAAATCAGCTATTGAGGTTGTAATCATGAAGCGATTTTTGAAATTTTTCTTTAAATGTCCAACGATCCTATCTAGAAGATGACAAAAATGAGGTCCCTTCAAAACTGTATATATATATATATATATATATATATATATATATATATATATATATATATATATAATTTGTCTGTTACCACTCAGGCGGTCGTAATTATTGTATAATCGTTACCAAACTCGATATTTAGTCGTTTTATGTAAAAAGAAAGATCAAGTTCGTTTACGGCTGAAATTGGACCAGGGGGGGGCGGGATTTAAAGGGGGAGGATTTTCGAAAATCCGAAATATCTCCGTTACTATTCGTCGGATTGAAACATTGTATATAACCAATCTTATTACAAATTTAATGTTCTATAAATATTCTTCTATACATATTTTCTGTATCATGAATATTAATCGAGATATTTAGATTTTATAGTTTACAGTCTTCAGCAAACCCCCAATTCTACTTATGTTAAATTAACAATACTCGGTTATGTAATAAACCACATTATTCGATCCTTAAATACCAAATATTGTATTCAAGAGACCTTTATTGTACGAGATACATGCAAATATGTCCAGGTCACCCCCCCCCCTTCTTAAGGTGTTGGACTACTAAAATTTGATTGATTGAGATAACAATTATTCTGACTTATTATTAATTACAGTACTAGATATAGTAAATAAGTAGTAATTGTTTTTCTTTCTGGTGTGAGGCTGGCAGACCTGTTTGTTTACATTTCAAACGCTTCCCGTCGGCAGGTTATTGAAATTGACTGACACATTTCATATTTCCGTTTGTATTTATTCAATTAATATTCACGGTGGTGTTGTGTTACCAGTATGTATATTTATTTACTACTAAACTTCACGAGGGAAATCTGCTCAGTTTTCGCAACCCCTGCGTGACGGACTTTTTGTATATACGAGATACATACAGACCCTATCACATCAAAACTAGTCAAAATGAATTAAATGGGTGTTAAAACAAATAATTACGTTGTAATCTGTAAACCTAGTTAGTTGTTCGCGATACTTCATTTACTTCTTTCAAGGAAGTGAAACAGCTAAATGATAGTTATAATAACTGATAGGTCAGGTCATGGCATCCCTTACATACAGTGTGATGTATTTTCGCCTAAGAGCAAAAAATAGCTAGACCATTAAATTTGATATAATGAACATCTCAATACCATTACAGTTTTGGAAATTAATAACTACGATTGTGCACATAATGATACACACCTCCTACCTTTCTGAATACTTCATGGAGTTTTGCCTTGTCCAATAGGTCACAGCAATAAAACTTGACAGGCTTGCCCGTTATTTCCTCCACTCTTTTTAAGCTGGCAGCCTCTCCATTTTCTCCCACAGAATTAGTGAAGTTGTCCACTGCTACTACGTCATATCCTGCTTGAAGAAGCTCCACTATGCAGTGGCTCCCGATGTAGCCGGCACCACCAGTCACAAATACAGTTTTCCAATGTCTCATCCTGAAATCAGATTGTCAAATTGAGGAGAAACCAAGTTATATATTTTAATACCCGCAATTCGGTATTTTTGTGATCCGATTCGAACATCGACCAAATAAATATTGACGCCTCTAGAACATAGAATGTTTCTTCATATCGTCTCAATACACATTTATCCATGAATGTCACATAATAAAGTTCTAATCAAAACAATACGTGGTACTCAAGCTTGCAATATGATATTCCGCCGTGACATATTGGCTTATTGTAAATACAAAACGATTAGGATTTGAGTTTAAGGCTTAAACTCAAAAATACATATAACTTCGTTAACTTTCGAACTAAAAAAAAATGTATAGGACAGCTATTGCACAATGTTATATTTTCAATAGGATTGGTTGTATAACATTTTTTTACTAGGATGACGGAGATATCTCGTTTTTTTTTTTTCATTTTCCAACATTTCCTTTAATTATACGTGATGCGTTTAAATATCAATATTAAAAAAAAAAAAACATTGCTGCCGTGGACCTAAGTTGTCCTGACTCCTTATAAAAAGGTAATCTTTTTGCCACCGAACTTATCTTAGTCAACTTCGAACATACTATCACCTCCAGCCAAAGTGCTGCCTGGGTCTTAGATTACATTTAAGTACAAAGGATGCGTCCATGAGTATGTCTGATATTGTCTCCTGTATGTGTGTGTGTGTGTGTGTATATATATACACACACACACACACACATACATACATACACACACACACACAAACACTTATATGAACGGTCCACATTTTGGTCCTCTCATTTGATTCGACGGATATCTGAAGGTATTTTTCGAAAATCGCACATAAGTTACTCAAGAGCTGATTTCCATTAAGGAAAATCTGCTAATAAAAGAAATCAAAAAATCCAATGTTCCTACCCATGAGATGGCGAAGAATTTATGTGTGCTGCTCTAGTGACCGAAGTTTTTGTATGTGCGATTCAAAACTCGATTCATATAAAACTAAAATACCGTTACTCATGTGCTGCGTAATCAATGCTGACAGTATTTCCTTTATTACGAATCAGATCAAAAATGTTTAAAAAGTCAATCGTATTGGAATTTTAATTTCTATACATTTTTTCTCTATTTCGAGTATTAAGGGAAATATTTGAATTTTTTAGTCTTCAGTAAACAACCCTCCCCTCTCCCCTTCAACTCATCATATATGGTTTTCAACGAACCTTTACTATTTGAGATACATGCAAATATGTTGTGTGTGACGTCATCAATTACGATTTTACATTGCTGTCTGGAGTCTATTTATTTCATGACTCGAAAATATTTATTTCACCAATACCATACTCGATATTTCAACGTTTCATTCAACACTAAACACCATGTTTTTTATTGGCTGAAATTGGATCAGGAAGATGGGTGTTTAGAGGAAGGACAAATTCAGCCTCAGGAAGTAATTTCCTTTAGGGTAAACCTTCTAAAATGCAGCTCAGCATAACTCTTATATTTGCAGATTTCCCTTAAGGGAAATCAGCTATTGAGATCGTACTCAAGACGCGATTTTTGAAATATTTCCTCAAATGTCCATCGATCCTACCCAGGAGATGACGAAAATGAGGTCCGTTCAAAATTATATATATATATTTCTGTTAACGCTCTAGCGGTCGCAATTTTTGTGTGATCGTTACCAAACTCCATGTTTAATCGGTTTTTGTAAAAATAAAGATCAAGTTCGTTAATGGCTGAAATCGGACCAGTGGGAGGGGGGTATTGTAATAAAATTGTATAGAACCAATCTTATTGAAAATTATATAATCTATAAACATTGTTCTATACATATTTTGTATATCACATAATTATAAATTCAGCGGAATATTAGGATATTAGAATATTCACCGAAATATTTGGATTTTATATTTTTCCGCCTCCTACTCATGTTATATTAATAATAAGGTGTTATATCATGAACCCCCTTATTCCAAGGTTCAATACCAAATATGGTTTTATTTGAACTTGTACTTATTGAGATACATTCAAATATGTTATCATCATGAATTACTATTTTAGTTTACTATGTTAGTTGTAGAGTTATTAACTTGTAACTGAAAGATTTCTCATTACCGGTTGTAATTATTCACTTAATATTCGCGGCGGTGTTACCAGTATGTATATTTATCTATTGTAAACCTTCCCGTGGGAAATCTGCTTAGTTTAGCCCCTGCGTAACGGACTTCATGTCTAAATATTTGTAATGAGGAAAGGTTGAAGAGGATGTAAGAGGGTATTGGCGGCATGGTGGGGAGGCGAGGAACATGTGACATGTGTGGGGTTACATCAGCAGTGGGGGGCCGACATGAACCTAAGCTGTCCACCCGTAGTCCTCCTTTATCCAAGGACAATCATTTAATCATCAATGTTATCTTAGTCAACTTCGAATAACCAACCATGATCTACTTCTCATATTCCATCATCATTAAATTGCATAAGATCAAAGAAAGTGTGCATATAACTGTGTATTTTATATATATATATATATATATATATATATATATATATATATATATACTAGCTCAGGCTGAATGGTGATGGTATTTTTTTGGCAAGGCTTTACTTTGCACAATATTTTGGCATTTACCCGTCCCAGTGTTTAGGGTTTATACCCATCGTTGCTCTGGATTTTTTAATAATAAAATTAATTTTTTATGTAAAACTTCACTGTCCTCCATATCGTCATATTTTCCGTCTCCAGTGGATTATGCATAGCTTTGAGTTATTAATGTCAAAATATTAAAAAAGATTTGAATTAATTTTTCCAGGTGAGGTACCTGGTAGTTCATATTGGAAAGAATTGTTGAACATATCAATATTTCTACACAAATTACTTGCTTCATACATTGTTCCCGAAAAAATGTTTAAAACAAAAGTTATTCTAAATAACAAAGTAAACAACTTTTGTTATGTGCACGTTTGTCGAAAAACAAATAGATAACGTGATATAATATAATATCGCGAATTTTTATTTCAGGCCACCCTTATAACCCCCACTCCCGTTCAAATCTATAACTTTTAATATAGCTTATAATCATGGAAGAATTAATGCTAATTGGCATACCGAGTTTTGTTAAGTTCGGTTCAATCGTTAGTGCCCAATACAATTGTTGGCTCCCGCTAAAGTTTTAGTGTATATATCATTTATACTTTGTTATAAGACAAAAGTGAATATCACAAAAGTTACTTCAAATAAAAAAATAATCTACTTTTGTCAAGTGCATATTTGCAGAAAAACGTATGGAAAACGAAATACCACTATTTTTAAATTCGGGCCTCCCTTACAACCCCCACTCCTGCCCGTCCCTAGAAATGTTGGTATGGCTTATTATAATGAAGGCGTTAGTGCTAATACACATACCGAGTTTTATTTAGTTCGGTTGAGTCTTTTGTGCCAAATAAAATTGTTCACTTCCGCTATAGGTTTTAGCGTATATCTCGTTTATAATTCGGTATACGAAAAAAGTGTATACAACAAAAGTTACTCAAAATAACTAAGTAAACAACTTTTGTTATGTTCATATTTGCCGAAAAAGCAATAGGAAACGAAATATCCCTATTTTTAATTTCAAGCTTCCCTTATAACCCCCACTCCTGTTCATTTCAGAGAATATTAATATAGCCTAAAGTCTAAGTTGGGTTAGTAGTAATATACATACCAAGTTTCATAAAATTCGGTTCAGCCGTTTATGCGTGAAAAGGTGACGAACAAACAAACAAACAGGCACGAAAGAAACAAAATGCAGTAATGGTGTGTATGACATGAGAAATGAAAAGTTATCGTGAAATATCGCGAAAAAAAATCAATGTACAGACAGAGGTATCCTCTCAAACGCGCGGTGTCATTGACCCTCCTGAATAACGGTATGCTAGGTTAGTTATTATGGGTCAAATGAATAAATTCTCACCGGCATAACAACTAAATTTTGTTTTTTACACACAAAAAAAACAATGAAGATATATTCTTTTTTTTTTTTTTTATTAACGTCCACTTTATGCCTCTATGGCTAATTGGGACGGGTTATCTACAGGTTACCACACTTTTCTAGCCAAGGTGGAACTCAGGATTTTATTTAGTGAGTTCGTTACTAAATAAATTCCTGTTTCCCCCGGCGAGAATCGAACTCGCCACTCAAGGTTTACCATGTGAGATTAAAGCCAACGTCTTATCTCACATGGCTAATCTGAGCCCCGAACATATATTCAAAATTACTTTTTTTTATACGTGCCGATATAGATAAAATGTAATTTTTAAGATAAAGGTCCGTCAAGCAGGGGCTCGGTAGACTAAGCAGAATTCCCTTGTGTTGAAATGACACTTGTGAACTCATCTCACCATCTATTCTCTATTTCTCCTGTAGTTAGAAACGTAAACAAATTGGCATGTAAGTTGGAAATGAGATTTTTAGTGAGTAAGTTATTTAAAGCAAACATCAAACGATTAGAAGTGGGAGCTCATTGAATGTTGAAAACATAAAAATAGAAATTACTAGTTTAGAATTTCTTTTGTTTATTATTATTTACGTCCACTTTATGCTACTAGGCTAATCGGGACGGGGTACCTACAGGTTACCACTCTTTTCTAGCCAGGGTGGGCTCAAGGAGTTTATTTAGTGAGTCCGTCACTAAGTTTAGAATTTGAGATCAGAACAAAAATGATTGAAGAACAACTGTAGAAAATCATAAAAGAGTCGAACTGAGATTTTTCGTATTCTCCCCTCTAAGCCCTCCCATTCCTGCCCCGATTCCAACCTTTATTCAATATGAATTTTAGTGTTGAATGAATCGGTTAAATATTGAGTATGAAAAAGATCAAATAAACATTTTCGAGTTAAAAATTAGACGTTTTATGGCATAAAACTACAAATAACTAGCTCCATTTGAGATAGGAAAAACGTATTATTAAACAACAACTGTAGAAAATCATAAGAGAGTCAAATTAAGATATTAAGGATTTTCGAATTCCCCCTATTCCTAGTTCGATATTAACCATTAATGAATATGGTCTTTAGTGTTCAATGAAATGGTTAAATATCGAGTATCGATGCTATTAAGGAATTAGGCATTTTTTATGTGAAGAACGTTACATTTTAATTGTTGTTGTTAACTTTTATGTCATACAACGTATTTGCTTATATTATCTAAAATAGAAAAGATCTGTTGAAAGCTACACTTGGTATTTAAGGTTGTAAATATGACGCCTCATGATAAATTGGATTATTTTTAACGTGCTATGACTAAAAGTGCGGGCTTACTAGAGGCTAAAAATTCAAATATCAATCAATAAATATTAATATATTAATATTCGAGATAGAAAAACTGTTTATAGAAACACATTTAAAATAGAAATTGAAATATAAGCTGGAGATGTGGGAAATATGAGAAGTGGGAGTTTATTGAAGGCCGAAGAGCAAACAAAAAAGTCCGTCACGCAGGGGCTGCGTAAACTAAGCAGATTTCCCACGTGAAGTTTTACAATAGAGAAATCTGCCTAATAACAACTGTAGTAGTAAGAAACCTCTAAACCTAAAACATTATTTAGGGCGTAATAACCCAGTAGTTTCTAGCCCCAAAAAACAGATAACCTAACCTCTAAACCTATTCACGAGGGACGAATAGTTATGGAAATGGCCACCAGAGCTCTCGGCGGAAAGTTCGAACATAGCCTACTGGCGACCACACGCAGAGTACAAATGCAAATATCTCGGTTAATATTCAAGATACAGAATAAATGTATATAACATTATTTATAGTAAATTTAATTTGCAATAACATTGGTTCTATACAATTTTACGATCCGATGCATAATAACGGAGATATATCGAATTTTTGAAAATCCCCCCCTCTAAACCCCCCCCTCCCACTGGTCCGATTTTAGCCGTTAACGAACTTGATCTTCCATTTTACATAAAACGTTTAAAAACAGAGTTTGGTGACGATTAAACAAAAATTGAGACCACTAGAGTGTTAACAGACAAATATATATATATATATATATATATATATATATATATATATATATATATATATATATATATATAGTTTTGAACGAATCTCATTTTCGTCATCTCCTGGGTAGGATCCATGTACATTTGAAGAAATTTTTCGAAAATCGCGTCATGAGTACGACCTCAATAGCTGATTTCCCTTAAGGGGAATCTGCTAAAATACAAATTACTCATTTAATATTTGAGCATCTGAAAAAATATATAGTGCAACTATTGCATAGCATTAAAAGATTAACATGAGTGATTTTATAGCATTTTTGAATTCGACTCACTAAAAATAAGATATTTGGAATTTTCAATACCCTTCTTCCCTTCAAGGTCCCATTCTGGCCATTAACGAATATGGCCTTTCTTGTTGAATGAAACTGTTAAATATCAAGTATAGCATTGATCAAATAAATATATTAAATATTAAAATATTAAATGATAGCGACCCACATAATATATTTGGACCTATCTCACAAAGCGAAGGTTCGTTGAAACCTTTCAAGGATTCTAATCTGCTGAGTAGAATTGGAGATTTTCAGAAGACTGAAAATTTTTAACAAATGCAATTATCTCGCTTAATGTTCGAAATACTGAAAAAATGCATAAAATAAAACCTGTAGAAACATTTCAACGACTCCTAATAATGGAGAAACTATCAGTTTGGTTTATGCAGTACCTGAGTGACTGGATTTTTAGTTTCGCATGAATCAAGTTTTTTGTCACCCAAACAAGTACTGCCAATAGACCAATATTTCTATACACACACACACACACACACACACACAAACGCGCGCGCGCACACACTTGTCTGTTAACGTTCTATGAGCAACAATTTTTGTTTGATCGTTACCAAACTCGATATATAAACATTTATTGTAAAACTAAAGAACAAGGTACTAAACGACTAAAATAGGACTTCAGGAGAGAGGTATAAAAAGGGGGAAAGTCGAAAATTCAAAATTCTCCGTTAATAATAGTCGGATTGAAAAATTGTATATAACGAATGCTTTAAATTCAATTTTCTATAAATGTTGTCCTATACACTTTTTCTCTATCTTGAATATTAACCGGGAGTTTTGATTTGTTAAAGTGCCTTCAGTAAAGCCACACTTTTAGCCATCCCAGTTCAACTATAAGCGAACATGTATCATGAAATGTTATTTAACCGTTTCGACAATAAATATAATATTTATTAATGGCTGAAATCGGATCGGGAATAGGAGGGGGGAGTTACGGAAAGGGGAATTCGTAACTTCCAAATATCTCCGTTATTATAAAACGGATCGAAATATGTTATAGAACCAATCTTGTTTGAGTATTCATGTTCTACAATTCTTTTTCTGTACATTTTCTCGTATCCCAAATATTAAGCGAGTTATTCTTACTTTCTTGTTCTCAGCCATCAGTAAACCTCCACTTCGACGAGTGGAAGTGCTAAAATAGCACTCATAAATGTAAATAGCAATCATAATTAGATTTAATAAATATCTCGTTGATGTAGGCACCTATGAATACAATATCTAGCAAATAAATTTGAAGGGTTTTGTTAAATTAATGTTATTAATTTTTATATATTTTTTTAAAAGGGATAGCCCCTGAAGAGGTGGCAAGTAGGCCTCGAAACATGTAGGGCAGTATAAAATTTGGACGAAAAAAAAAGTTTTTTATAGGTGACCCTTTCCATAAAATATGAAGAATATATAAAAAATATTGGGCCCAGAATAATAATAATATATCATGAACGTTTTATTACATGCTTAAATACCAAATATTGTTTTCAGCAGTCTTTCACTAAATGAGATACATACAAATGCGTTGTTTTATGACTTCTCCTATTCAAATTTTATTTCAGTCTACATTTAACCGTTTCCCTCAATACTAAGATCATATTCGTTAATGGCTGAAATCGGACCAGGAATAGGAAGGGGTGGGGTTGAAAATTCAAAACATCCCCGTTATTCTGAGTCGGATCAAAAAATGTTATAGAAACAATTTTGTTAAAATATTGATGCTCTACAGTTGTTGTTTTGTAGAGTTTTTCGTGACTCACATAATAAGCGCGTTGTTCGTACATTCTAGTACTCATCCTTCAGTAAACCTCCACTACTACTCAAAGAATATTGACTTAGATATAGGGAATATATGGTGAGATGAGATAAGTAGTGTGCTATACCGACAAGTGGGAAATCTGCCTAGTTTACGGAGCCCCTGCGTGACGGCCTTTTTGAAAAGGGCATCATGAGTAGGTATAATGTTGTATTCTAGCAGTCTCTTCTTTAGGGTAAACTGCTAAAACCCAGGATTATATATATATATATATATATATATATATATATATATATATATAAATGCTAGGAAGTAAGGAAAACAGATAACCTTGTTGCCGATGGCCTTATCATTTGAGTATAGGTTGTGAGGGCTTTCTGCGGTTTGCATTTAAATGATTAACGTAATGAGTTCTTCGAGGAGACGGCCAAAGTGCTTAAACAAAACGATAAATCACTTTTTAGAAAATATTACATTTCCGGTTGCGAGTCAAACCCAGCGTGCTGCAACCTTTATTTGAGTTTCTACATTATGACCTGAAGATCCTTGTTTTTGGCCTTGAGATTCTCCAACGGTCATGACCAGCCAAAAGGAACTCCTTGTTCCTTCGAATTTCTGGAAGTCCACACCAATCTATGATTGCACATTTATCGCTTACATAGGGCAATGCTTAGAAATATCTGATATATGGTAATAAAATTAAATAAAATATATTTTTTCATTAAATGTTTTAAAAAACGTAATAGAATACATCCAATATATCTGGTTATTAACATATTGTCAATGCATTTTTTTTACATATTAAATAGAAAATTTATGTAGTGCATTCGTTATCAAATTGTCTAAAATTCAAGGGATACTTTTTATAGAAACTATCAATTTAATAATTATACATAATAAAGTAATTTTGTTAACAATCTTAATAAGAGTCCATTTTTGGGGTGCTTAATAACAGTGTTAATAACACTCTATGTATATAATATTCATTTTTAATTTATTGACACGCTTTTATTATCAGTCTTGAATTTATTACAAGATTTCATGTTTCTCATAAATAATGAGAAACTTATCTCCAACGTCTAAATATAATGTAGTTTTTTTTAATACTTGAAAATTTTTGATAGTAGTCATATTGTGTATAAAAACATCATTCAGTTCCAGTTTGTAAAAGATCAAATTAGCTATAATAAAAAGTTATTTTTAAACATAAGAAAAGGAATAAGAGAGCCACGTCCGACCAACATTCATTATTGGAGCTATGGTTTGAGGGGTATAAATAGAAGGTTTTAGGATTAACTAAATCATTTTAGATTAGAATATGTAAAAATGGTGAAAGGTTTTCATTAATGAAACTTTCCTTCAAAAGCATTCATTTAGTTTGTGAAAAGGTCCAAGATATAAAAAGCATGGATGATTATATTCAATGTCAAACATCGCTCTCTAGACAAGCCATAAATTAAGGAAAACATCGTTCAGACACTTTTTTAAGGAAAAAAGAAGAAACGTAATAAAGAAGATAATCTATATTATTAAGATCAAGGACAGACCGAAAAAAAGCAGAACATTTCAGAGGATTTCAGTATTATAGACGTAACATAAATTGCCGACTCATACTATAAAGTTGATTTCAATTTATATTGAACTGTACCCATTCAGTTAGTTACTGAAATTATTTTATTTATTTACTTAACAGATTAACGCAACATTGACGATCTATTCTGTCACAGGTCTGTTACTGCCTGACCAGGCATTGTTATAAATGGGATTAGTAGTAGAACAAAGAAAAATAAATAAATACAATTAAAAAAATATAAAAGAGGAAAGAAAAGAAAACGGGAATAATTTAACAATAAGACATAAAATAATAAGAAAACTAATAGAAACAAATAAAAGGGAAAATTATTAAGGGATACAATTTAAGATGATATATATAATCTTACTGAGATACATATATGTATAATACTGAAGTTATAATGTACGAACTTGGAATTTCTTAAAGTGCCTCTAAACCTATATACCTCAAATATAGAAGTTATATTTGAAGGACTTAGCCAACCCCGGGAGCTACAAGGAGAGTCAGATGAACCGCCACTCGCTGAGATGGCGAATGTTGACCGGGGTGTGTTCATACCCGTTCTAGAGGTTCTCAATGGGCGACTTGCTGGTGTGGACCCTGTCTACGGGCCTGGCCAGTTGGCTGACATTCTTTTTCGGTGTATAGCAAGGGAGGATGTTGCTGATGCTCTGAGTCGGTGGATTGGGAAATACCTTGTTCTAGAGCAGGATTGTTCCAATGGTAGGGGGAACCTTGAGACTCCTGGGGGGGGGGGGGATGGCCACGCTCGACGGCAAAATCCACTGCGTGCGGATTACAGAAACATCCAAAACCTTTGAAATGAGGATAAGAAGGCGGCTGTGGCTGAGATCCTAGGAGAGAGCCGGCCTGGAGGCTTGCATAACGTTGGCGAACTAGAGGCCTACTGGACACCTATTATGGAAGAGTGTTCAAGTCTATAGACGGCTCCTCACCTACATGGCCCAAGGATTGGCGACGCCTCAGGAATTTGGCCCCCTTTCACGCCGGAGGAGACTGCTAAGCATTTACCCGGGAGCGATACAGCGGCTGGTTTGGATGGTATCACCGCTGCTAAGTGGAGGGAGATTCCTGGTAGGCTGCGCGAGGCTGTTCATAACTGCATTTTAGCAGCAGGGAGGGTTCCTGAAGGGCAGCTTCGCGCGCGCGTCACGATGATCCCTAAATCGGACAGTCAGACTGGACCTAAATTGACTACCGACCAATTGCATTCGGCATTTGCATAAAATCTTGGTATTTAGACTGATGTCTGTCGTCCGGCATGTACCGGAGCAAAAAGGGTTTATAATGGGCGTTGATGGTGCTGCCACCAATGTCTTTTTGCTTGACTCAGTGCTCTGCTATGCATGGAGGAAGAGAAGGAACTTAAGTCTCGCAGTTCTGGATGTCAAGAAGACATTTGACTCAGTCAGTCGTCATGCGATTCTGGCTGTTGCCGGGGCGAGGGGTCTGCCAGTGGGGTTCTGTGAATACCTCGAGGGGCCAACTCCGTGATTTGTGCCAGAGGGCGGTGGCTCGGGGAACATTGTGCCTGGACGTGGTAGGCAGGGAGATTTTTAATATGGTCATGGACCACGTAATCGAGGCTTTCAGAACACGAGTTGGGTTCCTTTTAGGCACCGTCAGGGTATCAGAGATAGCTTATGCAGATGACTTGATCCTTGTAACATCCTCTGTGCATGGTCTTTATGTTGCCTTGAATCAGCTAGAAGTGGCGCTTCGGGATTGTGATTTAGAGCTAAATCCAGAGAAGTGTGTCGGGCTGTAGCTTAGATCCTCGGGGCGGCGGAGGGTCGTCAAGGTGTGTCAGCTTCTGAGCTGAGGATCTCGAAACATCCTGTTCGTGCCCTTAGCGTTGACGATGTTTGGCTCTACCTGGGCGTTCCTTTCTCCCCTCAGGGTCCAGAGGCATTAGCGCCTGATTGGAGAACTGTATTGTCTAATCTTGACTGGCCCCATTGAAACCGCAGCAGAGTTAGAGGCTCTGAGGACGTACTTTTCGCCCCGGTGGCTTCATGGCTTGGTACTAGGAAAACCCATCCCGGTGGAGCTCCGCAGGATGAATATAAGTATAAGGGCCTATGTGCGTAAGTGGGTGCATCTCCCTCATACATCTTGCAATGCATTTATTCATGCTTCTAGACGTGACGGTGGACTGGGGATCCCTTGCTTGGCTCGCGCCGTTCCATTCTTTAGGGCCAGGCGGCTACTGAAATTGCTAAGCAATTTGGATAGCCAAGGAGCATCGCTTGGGGTGAGGCTTGGTTTGGGTGGTGGGCTGGTGCCTCCGGATGATGTTGTAAGCGTACGTCAGCATTTTATGAATGACTTGAATGCGAGTATAGACTGCAAGGACATGAGTGAATGTGGTAAGGTTCCAGCTTCTACAGCATGGTCATGTTCAAGAAGAGTTGACTGGAAGGCATTTTGTGGCCTTTATTAAGATTGTAGGAGGGGCTATTCCTACCCGGGTGAGGACATCTCGTGGTAAGCCGGATAGGATTAGGATTGCCATGTGCCGATCTGGCTGTGGAGCATTGGAGACGGCTGCTCATGTTTTAGGCAATTGTATTGCTACCAAGCAACTACGAATCCGCCGGCATAATAAAGTAGTTCGCTTTGTAAGGCAAGGCTTTATAATGCGAGGATGGAGTACCTGGTACGAGAATGTATTCGTAACCTCTGTAGGTTCCTTTCGAGCAGACGTAGTTGTTAACTGCAGGACAAGTGCGTCAATTACTGATGTACATATTGGTACTGCAGTGGGACCATTGGAGGACATCTTTCAGAGGAAGAAAGCAAAATACGACAGGCTGGAGCTGAAGAGGGCGGTCCCCGGTCGCCGAGGTTGAGCCAGCCATGGTCCGGGTACCCTCAGTGACCCTGTCTTACAAAGACGTCTGGTGTAAGAAGAGTGCCGACGGATTGCGGGATTTTGGCGTGAGCAGTACGGCAATGCAGTGGATCAGCATTCTGGTTCTTCGCGATTCCTGGTCAGTCTGGGGCGTATTTGCAGCGAGGAATGGACAACTGGCTGGAAGACAAGGCGTTGGCTGAGACAGGAAGAGGCAATTCACTTGGCGAACGTTTTTCAAGGCCAGGAAGTCTGGCGGGATTTCTGATCCTTTATATTTTAGTGAAGTGTATTATTTTAATTCTGTATTATGTTTTTGTTGTTTTTTTTGGCATGTAGACGGGCAGAACTCGTTCTCAGGGTGCTTGCATCTTTCTTAATGATGGCCCATTGGGGCAATTCTGGGGTTAGGGAGCCCAGCTCATTTATGGAGTTGTGTGGACCTAAAATTATTAATTCTGTAGAGGAATTATTTATTATGTATTTATTTTCATAGTTGTATCAAAACCCAAATAAATAGTTAAAAGTTCCTCTAAACCTATAGATTACATTTTGATTTCTTCTTTAATTTCTTAGTCTAATCTAGTCTTTAATTTAACGTGATAATTATATAGTTCTACTTTTACTACTGCAGCCATACTCAAAGTGTACTCCGCAAAACCCCTGTGGGGGCTCAGCAAGAATTTAGAAAAAAATTCAAATTCTGTTTCTCGCCGACTGTTGCACAATACGTGCGCTCAGACGACTCTTTGTAGCCAAAATGAACTCATGGATTCAATATCCCTTGTTACCACACTTTAAAAGCCCGAAAGTATGTCCAACGTTTCTCTTTTAGAAATAGCATCAGACACAAGTATGGAGTCACTGTCCAAAACGACGCCTCTCAACGAAACGAAAGTATTGAACGTAAAAAGAACCATTTCCTCTTTTTTGATGTTTAGCAGATGCTTGGGCGAGTAGTTGGTAACACTTAGGACTCTTTGAATAACCCTTTATAAAGTTAATTTAAGTTGAAAATTGATAAATATCCTCCATTCTAATAGCAATTCTGACACATTTTATTAATTTTCAAAAATGAAAAGAAAAGAATCGCTAGGTAATTTTTAAGCTAATCCACAAAGAAGATTAGGAAAGAAGACAAAAATAAATCTACTATTATCCACGATTAGTGCATACACGACAGAAGACTATAACTATGCTGTTGTAGGAATAATAACGGAGATACAAGCAGGCAGGTATACAAATTCGACCAACGGTCAGCAATGAAGCATTATTGTGTGTGTGTGTGTATATATATAGCTATTTGTGTGTACCTCCATTCATTTGATACTTTCTATTTTACAGTTACACGTATAGACCGTAACACTATTCTTATTTTGGTAGCAGTAACTTAGTTTGTCAGCTAACATAAATTACAAAGATATTAAATAAAGGGCCTAGTCCTACCACATA
>CM032233.1:27897500-27985000 GCA_019009955.1 Riptortus pedestris
GAAACTCACTCGTGTGTTAACCGCCCACATTTAATAAAAATGCAAATACCTTGGTTAATATCCAAGATGAGAATAAACGTGTAAACAATACTTATAGTAAATTTAATTTGCAATAAGATTGGTTCTATTTTTGATTCGACGTATGGTAACGGAGATATTTCGAAAATCCCCCCTCTAAACCCCCCTGGTCCGATTTCAGCCATTAACGAACTTGATCTGTCTTTTTGCATAAAACGTTTAAATATCGAGTTTGGTACCGATCAAACAAAAATTGCGACCACTAGAGCGTTAACAGACAAATATATATAATTATATATATATATATATATATATATATATATATATATATATAATTTTGAACGGACCTCATTTTCGTCATCTTCTGGGTAGGATTGATGGACATTTGAAGAAAGTTTTCGAAAATCGCGTCATGAGTACGACCTCAATAGCTTATGTCCCTTAAGGCCTGCCTCTTAATAGTGTTCTTAATAGAGGAAAAGTCCGTCACGCAGGGGCTGCGTAAACTAAGGAGATTTCCCACGTGTAGTTTTACAATAGAGAAATTTCAGGAGAGCCGAAGAGTTAAGAAAACGGCCGACCTAGCTTTTGGCGGGAAACGCTCTCATCCGTTAGCCGCCCCGATTTCATAAAATTGCAAATATCTCGGTTAATATGCAAGATAGAGAATAAATGTATATAACAATATTTATAGTAAATTCAATTTGCAATAAAATTGATCTTATACAATTTTTCGATCCGACGTATAGTAACGGAAATATTTCAAATTTTAGAAAATCCTCCCCTCTACCCCTCCCTCCCACTGGTCCGATTTCAGCCATTAACGAACTTGATCTTTCTTTTTACATAAAACGACTAAATATCGAGTTTGATAACGATCAAACAAAAATTGCGACCGCTAGAGCGGTAACAGACAAAAATATATATATATATATATATATATATATATATATATATATATATATATATATATATACAGTTTTGAACGGACCTCATTTTCGTCATCTACTAGGTAGGATCGATGGACATTTGAAGAAAAATGTCGAAAATTCCGTCGTGAGTACAACCTCAATAGCTGATTTCCCTTAAGTGAAATCTGCTAAAAACTGAGAATAAATGGTGGCAGATCATTACGGTGTTCAGGAAGTGGGAAATCTGTTTAGCTTATGCAGCCCTTCGGTGACGGAATTCTTTTTGACTAGTAAATATACTTAAAGAGTGCCAGGAAGGAAAAGTTTGTGTATAATGAGTGACGCATCTTCGAATGAAACCTTGAAAAGGAGGCCAAAGTCAACTCGAGCTGGATAACTTATTCACCAGACTCGCCATCAGAAAAAAAGCCCGACACGCAGGGGCTCCTCAAGCAAAGCAGATTTCCCATGTGCTGATATGACACAATAGTAATGCCATCTCATCATACATTCTCTATATCTAAGTCAAAATTCGATGAGTAGTAGTGGAGGTTTACTGAAGGATAAAAACACGAACGTACGAACAGCTCGCTTAATATTTGAGTCACGAGGGCATCAGTAGTTTAACAAGATTGGTTCATAACATTTTTTGATCCGACTCTTAATAACGGTGATATTCTGAATTTTCAACACCTCCCCTCTTCTATACCTGGTCCTATTTATGATCTTAGTATTGACGGAAACGGTTACATGAAGACTGAATGAACATTTCCGAGTCATGAAATTATATCTTAATAGGAGACGTCATAAAACAACACACTAGTATGTATCTCATTTAGTAAAGGGCTGCTAAAACCAATATTTGGTATTTAAACTTGTAATAATATGTTTCTTATGTTAACTGTAGGCTAAAAACGAAAATATCTCTGTTAAAACTCAAGATAGAGAAGCTTGTACATAACAATAATTAAAGGACATTAGTTCAATAAGATAGTTCTAAACAATTTTTCGGTCCGACTTAATTAACGGAAATATTCTGAAAAATTGCGACCAGCAGAGTGGTTAGAGACCAGTGTGTGTGTGTGTGTCTGTATGTATATATATATATATATATATATATATATACACTAGCTAAATTACCCGGCTTTACCCGGGAATTCATTTGAGACTGAATGATGATGGTACAAAGCCCAACGGTGACAGCTATTTTAGGTACGTCATAACAGCCATTCAAAATACTCTTGTAATTCTCGATTGTAAACTGTATATTCTCCCTACCATTCATCCTCTTAAATTATCTATTTATGATAATTAAACAAATTCAAATTCCTGAAAGTAACACTACGTTGCTAAAAGTATAAGCATCAAGTGATATGTTAACATAGACCAATATGAGGTCAGCTGGGAAGCGGCAGAACTGATAGGACAGAGGAACTATCTCCACACCTCCCTAGGTCAGTGGAGTCAACCTACTACTCATTTAGGATCTGAAACCTGTAATACATTAAATTATATTAACAAATCTGATTACATTATCTTCACAATACTAACACCGTTTGTTCAAATATTTTTCACGTTTTAACTAAATGATGTATTAAATACACTTAAGGGCATACTGGTAATTCTCATGAATTAATATTTGGAAGAAGATAAGGGGGGGGGCAGTATACTTTACTTGATGCAGTCTGTTACTGGCTCTAAAAAAATAACATAGATTTGAATTATTAACGATAAAATGTTAACATTGATTCGAATTAATTTATCCAGGTGAGTTTCCTGGTAGTTCAAATTGGAAAGAATTGTTCGGCATAACAATATTTCTAAACAAATTACTAGGGTCCGTTGGGCGACTTATGGAAAAAAAAATTAAGATTTGAAGAATAAATGAAAATAAGTCTCTAATCATTCCCTCTCCACTGTTTGACACACCGTGAATAATTCAAATCATAATTATGGATAGCATTTATTATAATGAAATATCATCTATATTGAACGTATTTTCTGTATACAATCTAACTAAAATACCCGGCGTTGCCCGGGAAATCATCGTTGACTGACTAATGATGGTATTTTTATAGAAAATCGTTGAAAAACCAATGGGAATCGGAATATCGCAATTTTTCATTTCAGGCCTCCCTCATAACCCCCACTCCCGTTTGGACTTAAAAATTTTAATCTATGTTATAATCATGGAAGAATTAATGCTAATTCACATTCCGAGTTTTGTTAAGTTCGGTTCAATCGTTAGTGCCCAACAAAATTGTTGGCTCCAGCCTAGTTTTTAGTGTATATCTCGTTTATACTATGTTGTACAACAAAAATGAATATAACAAAACTTGCTTTAAATAACAAAGTAAACAACTTGTGTCATGTGCATATTTGCAGAAAAACCAATAGAAAACGAAATACTGCTATTTTTAATTTCAGGCCTCCCTCATAACCCCCACTCCTGACCGTCCCTAGAACTGTTGGTATGGCTTATTATAATGAAGGCGTTAGTGCTAATACACATACCAAGTTTTATTTAGTTCGGTTGAGTCTTTTGTGCCAAATAAAATTCTTCACTTCCGCTATATGTTTTAGCGTATATCACGTTTATAATTCGGTATACGAAGATAGCGTATATAACAAACGTTTCTCTAAATAACAAAATAAACAAATTTTGTTATGTGCATATTTGCCGAAAGCTCAATAGGAAACGAAATATTACTATTTTTAATTTCAGGCCTTTCTTATAACCCCCACTCCTGACCGTCCCTAGAACTGTTGGTATGGCTTATTATATTGAAGGCGTTAGTGCTAATACACATACTGAGTTTTATTTAGTTCGGTTGAGTCTTTTGTGCCAAATAAAATTCTTCACTTCCACTATATGTTTTAGCGCATACCTCGTTTATAATGCGGTATAAGAAAAAAGTGTATATAACAAACGTTTCTCTAAATAACAAAATAAACAACTTTTGTTATGTGCATATTTGCCGAAACCCCTATAGGAAACGAAATATTACTATTTTTAGTTTCAGGCCCTCCTGTCCGTCCCTAGAACTTTTGGTATGGCTTATTATAATGAAGGCGTTAGTGCTAATACACATACTGAGTTTTATTTAGTTCGTTGGAGTCTTATTAGTGCCAAATAAAAATTCTTCACTTCGCAATATGTTTAGCGCGCATATCGTATAGCGCATATCTCGTTTATAATGCGGTATAAGAAAAAAGTGTATATAACAAATGTTACTCTAAATAACAAAGTAAACAACTTTTGTTATGTGCATATTTGCCGAATAATCAATAGGAAACGAAATATAAGAGGTTACAATTTTATATATATATATATATATATATATATATATATATATATATATATATATATATTGTTCTCATAAAGCTGTTTTCGATAAATAATATTCATAGATCCCAGGAGCAGCAGTTTACGAACGGCATCGATCCTTTTAAATATCAGTGATAAGGGAGGAGGGGGCGCAGTTAGATGGTGGAGAATTGGAAAATTCAAAATACTTTCGTTATTATAAGTCGAAGAGAAGAACATTGTTAAACTATCGATGCTCTACAATTCTTGTTAATTACATTTTTTTTCCTAATTCAAATAGTAAGTGAGTTAATCGTACTTTAATGTTTTGTTATGTCAGTCAACTCACACTTTCACTCATCGGATTTATTTTTAAGAATAGAGAATAAACGGTGAGATGAGATCAGTACATGTGTCATACCAGCACGTGGGGTCGCTTCGTTTACACAGCTGATGAGTGACAGAAGTTTGACGTAGTCCAACGTAGGCATTTCATCATTTCATGCAATATTTCATACAATGTGGAAATATCGTTATTTTTTTGTTTTTTGTGTACCAATATGACACACACACACTCACACACATATATGTGTATATATAAATACATAAAAGAAGTGCTATATACTATTTTTTTTAAAAATTAAAAACGTATAGTCAAAGGGCTTTTCGACTTTGGTTGTATTATTAATTGTAGCAAAAGGATTAGAAACAACAAACAACCATCATTATTTTTCTTTTCATCGAATACATGAGGGGAAATTGTTTTTGATATCAAAATAAAACGACTCTATTTCTATTTCTTAAAAAAGGGTTCAAAATGAATTTCGGGTTTTTGAATAAATTACAAGGGCCTGAGCAGGATTCACAAGCTATAAATAGCCCCAAGCATGTCAAAATGATAGGAATTGAAGTTATCTAAAGTAAGAAAAGAAAGGAAAAGAATAGAAGTTACTCACTTGGTAGTTGTCCTGCGGTCGGAGTAGGCTGGAGGACTGAGGGCTAGCCGGCACACGGCCTACATCACTACCACTGTGGGCACCGCTTAACTCCGCACCCAAATCACTGATCTTGTAGAAAACTTGAAAACATCGCCTTCAACTAACTCGCCGTCTTGAAAACTTAATGAGCTTAATTCCCTCCTTCATCCTGTCAACGTCACTATCCCGTCACCGACCAAATAGGACACTCTTGAGACGGGCTTACAGTGACCGAAGTATTAGATAATATCGAACGCATGGTGCGTTTATCGAAAAAAATCTCTCTCTCTCTCTCTCTCTCTCTCTCTCTCTCTCTCTCTCTCTCTCTCTCTCTCTCTCTCTCTCTCTTCTCTCTCTCTCTCTTCTCTCTCTTCTCTCTCTCTCACTCTCTCTCTCTCTCTCTCTCTCTTCTCTCTCTTCTCTCTCTCTCTCTTCTCTCTCTCTCTCTCTCTCTCTCTCTCTCTCTCTCTCTCTCTCTCTCTCTCTCTCTCTCACACACACACTCTCTCTCTCTCTTCTCTCTCTCTCTCTTCTCTCTTTCTCTCTTTATTCACTCTCTCTATCTCTCTCTTTTTTTCTCTCTCTGTCTCTCTTTAACTATCTCTCTCTCTCTCTCTCTCTCTCTCTCTCTCTCTCTCTCTCTCTCTCTCTCTCTCTCTCTCTCTCTCGCTCTCTCTCTCTCTCTCTCTCTCTCTCTCTCTCTTCTCTCTCTCCTCTCTCTCTCCTCTCTCTCTCTCTCTCTCTCTCTCTCTCTCTCTCTCTCTCTCTCTCTCTCTCTCTCTCTCTCTCTCTCTCTCTCTCCCCCTCTCTCTCTCTCCCTCTCTCCCTCTCTCACTCTCTCACTCTCTCTCTCTCTCTCTCTCTCTCTCAACATGGAGACGGGGATACGTAAAAATACTGTGCATATTAAGGCTTGCCTAAGAAAATAAGAAAATTCTGCCTCTAATGATTTCCCGAGAGAAGCGAGGAATCTTAGCTAGAAGCTATATAAGAATAATCGTACGTAATTATAACATAAGGGAAGCAGGAAATATGCTAAAAACATGAGAAACGAAACAGTCATTAGTCTGCCCTTCTTCTTGCCGGATGTGCACACACTCTCTCTCACGCACACAGACACACACACACACACACACACACACACACACACACACACACTAAAAAAGAAAACATAAAGTTGCTTCACCACACTGCAAGTTAGTTGAGATTTAATGTAAAAAAAAATAATTTTCACTTAACTGGAATGGCTGGACCTTTAATATTGTCATTAGTCTGCTCTTCTTCATTCTGGATGTGTAGATATTAAAGGGAAATAAAATATAATATTTAAGTTTAATAAAATGTTCAACACTAGGCAAAAATTTGTATAGACTCAAAATGAGTTTTCAACTTTTCCTACAAATCTACATGAAGTAATAAAGCTCAACACTTGCTAATCTATAAATTATCTTTCATTTGTAATGGGTGGAACTTACATTCTTTCAGTGACACTCCCTCAATTTTGATTATTTTTGGTCATTTCCTAATATATATATATACACCCTGCAAGTAATCTATTTAGTTAATATGGTAGCATTGGGTTGGAATTTTAGTTTGATCCATGCAAAGCTTGGAGATAATTATTGACTTTCCATATTTTACTCCCCAACTCAACTCAGTTAAAATTGAATGATTTTAATTTTATTTTGAATAGTGCTAAATTAAGTTTCATTAACTCTTATTTTTATTATTAATAACTTCTATATGCTATAGAATGTGTAAGAGAAAGACTCGGGGAGACATATTTAGTGGACACCGATGCATGCATATCTGTCTTCCCTGCCAGGTCACGGGATTTGAGGCACCCAACTTTCCTTTGTATGTGGCCAATGGTACAACGATCAAGACTTATGGGAATGTCAGGAAGACACATAATGACAGATTCCGACGAGCACTCCCCTGGACTTTCATCTTGGCAGGCATCACATAATCTCTCTTCTAATGTAGGTAGAATGAAAGAATTGGCTACACTTCCACTATAACGATTTATTAAAACGGTAGAACTCTTTCAATGCAGTGTATCATCGTCAGTGCCCGAAGGTCTTGGATGTTGACCAAACTGCTCTTGGAGCTGGACTCAGTCTGGAGTTTTAATGGATTGTATTTGTTGTATTGTATTGTTATAGTGGAAGCGTAGCCAATTCTTTCATCTTCTCTAAATTAGAAGTCACTTCCACCTGCCAGAATACCAACTCAGAATCTCTCTTCTCTTTCACCATCACATGATCATCGATCTCAGAGGTCGTCTGCTCCTAGATGGGACTCACATCAAAGAGATACATTGCCTATTTCAAAATATCCACGGTATATTGAGTTCCCGCTGGAGAGTGGTATTATGTCATCCTATGCAAGCACTCCTCCATCATATGTCAGTCTGCCGTCCTGCAGAAACCAAAGCTCCATATCCCAGCACTTCACTAAGATAAAGGGACCACCTGGTACAGCAAAAGCTCGGCGCCTCTCACCAGATTGTTACAAGGCCGCAAGGGAAGAATTCCTTAAAATGGTGGGCTCATCGAGATGAACTGATCTTTGGTCCACTGTACTGAGAGCAGCAGTACTCGATGATAACTCCAGAGTACAGCAGGACTGGTATTAGGTCAGCCCCTATGTGTGCCTGGTGAGTTGCTCGCAAGCAACTAACCATCCGAGGACCTTGAGGACTTCCTGCCGAGGTTATGGGACCACATGAAGGATCTTCGACCAGCATCTCATTGCTTTAGTAGTGACCAAAAGTTTGTTCCTAATGAGCTCTGGAGCTGCACTCACGTTTTCCTATGAGATGATGCAGTTGGCCAACTCCTGACACCACCATACTCGGGACCCCATTTGGTACTGCCAAAGAACTTTCAGGATTCAGCTTCCTACTGGACCCAGGACCATCTCTGTCGAGTGACTGAAGCCATCCTTCGCCATCGAAGATCCATCACAGCAGTTATCATCCAAAACTACAGCTCTGCAGACCTCTACAAATTCCCAAACAACACTGCCAACGTGCGACCAGTCTTCAACCAATAGCTCAGCCACACAAGCGGAATCACCTCTCCGGACTTGGTCGAGGAAGATCCATTAAACTTCTTGTTCTCTTCCATGACTCAGACATGGGGGAGTTGATGTAGCAATTTAGCCCGGGACAATAACATCTGTAACCTTATTCTACTAGCTGCCACCTGATCCCAGTGACAGTGCTGCCATAAAAAACATTAAACTAAAATAATTGTGCTAATTGTACTGGAGGTACACTGTGAGAAACCTGACAATTGCCATTTTTCTAGTGTGAAATTAATGGCTCCAAAGTTTTTTTGTTTTTTTTTTAGTGAACTCTGTTTAAACTCGTCTTTATAATTATTTATTCAAAAGACATTTTATTACCCGTATTAATTTTGTTTTTATAAATTATAGTGGACTTTTAATTTTTCAAGTTTTATTATTTTACATTATAACAACATGTCCACTAAAAATGAAATAATCATTTTCTGGGTACTAAAATAATTTATTCTTCATGTAAAGATCACATATTTTATTTTATTTAATTGAAAAAGTCAATAATGAAATTGTATTGCTCAGTGTTCTTAATTTAGTTTTTAAAGCATATACCAATAACACCTGAATGATTTATAAATAAGACAATCAGTTATTTATCAAGCTATCAATAAGATATATTTTGTTGTACCATCATAATATTTAATAAGTTTCTGTATTAATAAATAAGCTACTATTTTAAACCAAAATTAAAGTAATTAATGTGTGTCTGTGTGTGTGTATATATATATATATATATATATATATATATATATATGGCGATAGCTGGTATAAATAGAAAATCTAAAAATTAATTTGTATATAAATATTCATAATTTACCCTGAGTAAATAAAATTAACAAAGAATGAGTTCAAAAATATCATATCTAAAGCAGGGTTTTTCTTACACTTTTTGAAGAGTTCCTAACTTCTGACATGAACCTGTTTGCTCAGAAATCCAATAATAATAATAACAACGCCTATACACAAACCTTCAGCCTCCAAAAACAGATTACAGGTTGTATTTAAACAATGAAGTAATAATGAACAAGCAGGAAGATAAGTCTTTATTGAAAACAGCACACATTCTTGAAATTATATCAACAACAAAAGAATATTCTTTACTAAAACAATCAAAAAAATAAATGAATATAACATTTTTACTCTTTTAGTTTAAAAATACATTTTAAAAAATCATAATCATTCAATGAAGCAATAAATATCATACAAATTAAAATTAAGTACAATGAAAAAATCCCCATAAACAAGTATCAAATAAACATGAACAAATTTAACCCCCTGCATCTAAATAGGGTCTCGCCTGTCAGTTTGGTGCATTTACCTCTTAGTAGTGGCTCTTGGGCAACATGGTGTTTCTACACTGCAGTCCTTGGATTAGGGATCTTGATTTGTAGGAATGATACAGGCACCCTTGGGGTAATTGGGGTAGCGACTCTATCTGTGGCACAACAGTTAAAATTTGCAACACTGACTAAAGCAGAAAGCAATGAGAAACCACTGTCTCATTCTTTCCCCTTGTAAGCATAACGGATGTAAATTCCAGATAATAATATAGTTATCAGCCATGTGATTCAGGTACCATGGTCTGGCAAGAGGAGTGGGAAGGCTTTTTTAAAAGGTTGCATAGTCAACATCATGCAAAAATCTTGCAATAAGATCAACATCAGAACCTGGAATATGAGGACACTGTGGCATGTTGGTAAGTTAAAAGAGATAGAAGAACAGATGAAAAGGTATAGTATAGACATTTTAGATTTATGTGAGGCTCGATGGCAATGGAAATGTTGATCTGGCGCAGAATCACCAGAACAAGTTGGACAATAAAGAATTCAACATGGTAGTTTTAAGTGAGTTAAGTGAAAGCAAGTCTTATCAAGCCATGGAAAAAAGGAGGGTACAACTTCTTGGGCATATTATGAGGCACAACGATTTCATCACAAATATAGTTGAAGGTAAGTTACTTGGACAAAGTGGAAGAATGAGGCCGAGAAAATTCTATTTTGAAGTTAACAAACATCTTATTAATTTACAGTGGGTATAATAATATGAAAAAAGCAACTCCTGTTAGAACTAGAACACAATGGTTGCACCTACAAGGCGTAGACTTCAAATCATTATGATGCATCTAAATATATATTTATCTCTCTATTAAGATGCATCACAAACATTTATCTTCCTGGCAACAAAATTACATACATGCTAAATATAATTTCTATATATATATTGATGTTAGAATATACATTAAATCACAATCTTCACTAACAAATAACATTTCTCTCTTAACATCTAAAAGCAATTCACATCTTTACTACAGTAACATGAATGTTCAGAACCTCATTTTCTTGAAACGACTGCACAATGGAAGAGTTGAAAACAAAGCAGTCTGATTTTGAAACGATAGATTCCATTGTCTCACAAATACTGTACACTGAGGATGCCCAAGCTAGGCGTCTACAATTTTGTTTCATTTCGAACCTGTAAAACAAAACAAAACTTATTTAAACAACTATATGTATATATTATCAAGTACACCATAATGAATATGTATGAGTGTGTATTTGAGTATATGCATCTATGTATATACATGTTACGGTGAAAGACCGAAATCTGGAGAATGTCGACATTCACCGACGAATGTCGACATTCTCACGATTTCGGTCTTTCACCGCAATATATAATGTAATGTGTACAATTTCCCGAGCTACGGTACTAAGTGAAAAAGACAAAACGAAAATGGCAAAATATATGTAATGTTTTAAAGTAGCCGTGGTAGACATCCAGTTGAATAAGTCACCATCATGAGCATTACATCGACAGTACAACATAGTAATATTTATTGAATATCAGGTGCCAGATTGAAGAAAAATACCACATCAAGTATAGAAATTTATTGTTCATGCAATGAACACACATTTCCAAGAATTACAAAATGTTTTCGTCTAAAGGTACCAAAAGTCCAAGATTCAGTGTAAGATATGTCAGAAAAGACTCTTGATTAATTAACAATCTGGTGATAATTTTAGTCGCCAGGCATAAATTTGATCATTTGTGAATTATTTAATTTTAATGATATTTTAAGTGGTGCATAAATCCACTTCTTAAGTGCCTAGAATTTTGTAATAATTTAATTATTAATTTTTGTACTATGAGCTTAAACCAATTACTTGTTTGACAGTGTTAAGTGAACCTTATTTTTTTGTCTATAATGGCATTTACTAGCTATAGGACACTATAAAATACATTAACCCATAAAGGTAAGAATATATATATATATATATATATATATATATATATATATATATATATATATATATATATCAAAATATCTGCCATAGACACGATATCTGCAATTTGTACATTTGGAGTTCGTATTGTTTTTTCGCCAAATATGCACAGAGCAAAAGTTGTTTATTTTGTTATTTAAAGTAACTTTTGTTATATACACTTTTGTTGTATACCAAAGTATAAATGAGTTATACGCTAAAAACTATAGCGGGAGTCAACAATTTTATTTGGTACAAAAGATCAACCGAACTAAACAAAACTCAGTATGTGAATTAACACTAACTCCTCTATGATAATAAGCTGTACCAACATTTCTTTGGATGAGCAGGAGGGGGGGGGCTGTAATGAAGGCCTGAAATTAAAAATAGCAATAGTTCGTTTCCTATTGTTTTTTTGGCAGATATGCACATGTCAAAAGTTGTTTATTTAATTATTTAGAGTAACTTTTGTCATATTAACGTTTGCCGTATAACAAAGTATAAACGAGATATAAACTAAAAACGAAAATGGGCGACCTCAAATAGCTTCGGTTTTATACATTTTTTCGTATAACAATGTATGAAGCAAGTAATTTGCATAGAAATATTGATATGTTCAACAATTTTTTCAAATATGGACTACCAGGTACCTCACCTGGATAAATTATTTCAAATATAATATTTTATCCTTATTAATTCAAATCTATGTTATTTTTTTAACACCAGTAACAGATTGCATCAAGTAAAGTATACTGCCCCTCTCCTATCTTATCTTCTTCCAAACATTAATTCATAAGAAACGCCAATTTGGCCTGAAGTGTCTTTAATACTTTATTTAATTAAAACGTGAAAATTATTTGAACAAACAGTTTTAGTATTGTGAAGATAATGTAATCAGATTTGTCAATATAATTTAATGTATTACAGGATTGAGATCCTAAATAAGTAGTAGGTTGGCACCACTGAGCCTAGGGTGGTTGGGGATACTTCCTTTTGTCCTAGGAATGTAATTTGTTTAATTATCATAAATAAATAATTTAAAAGGATGAACACTGGGGTGGTGCACCCAGTTATTTCTGGTATTCATTAACTCTGTTCTGTTAATACATGATATACTTTACTGAACACGCTATGTAACAATATGAATATACTGTTTACAATCGAGACATAAAAAAGAACATTTTTAATAGCAGTTATGACATCCTACAACATTTGTCACCATTGGATTGTGTACCGAATCAAGGGAGAGGAACTTTTATTCAACCATGGTTTGGATTATTATGAATTATATAGTCAATTATGTTTAAAAAAAATACTTGCAGAGAAGACTATATGGAAATATAAAAATATTGAGGACAATGAAGCCTTACATTGCAAATAATTTTATTATTAACAAATCCACAGCAACAACAGGTATAAATCCTGAACACAGAGACGGGGAAATGTCAAAATATTGTGCAAAGTAAAGCCTTGCCAAAAAAAATACCATCATCATTCAGCCTCAAATGAATTCCCGGGCAAAGCCAGGTTACTTAGCTAGTTTATATATATATATATATATATATATATATATATATATATATATATATATATATATATATATACAGTAGAGCGTCGTTTATCCGAACGTCAATTATCCGAAACGTCAATTATCCGAACGCGCTTTGGAAAGTTTTTTTTTTTTTTTTTTTAACTACATATTTCAATTTGCATGCTGTATTATATACAGAATGAAGAAGTTGAAAATTTCAAGAATATGTATTCTTTGAAGCAATGCCCTGTTTAGAGCGTGAATAACTTTTTAGCAGAACGGAAAAGGCTGGGTTCCCTCCTTTTGTGTTCGCGGGACTGACTGAGCCCTACCGTTCGGGAAATCAGAGCTTCTTTCTGTTTCCCTGAAATGGAAGTCTACTCCGCGGCTGGAAACGCGGGAAGTCAGCCCTTCCGCCTCTCCCACTCTTTTTGCAGGTCAGTTCTAGACAACAGTTCATGCGCGTCGGAAGTATGTATTTTAATATGTAATATGTAATTGTAATGATGAATACAAAGTGTTTTATACAATTATCCTATTTTCTTAAAAAAACTAGTTATCCGAACAAATCGATTATCCGAACGTGCGCGATCACAATTAGTTCGGATAAACGACGCTCTACTGTATATATATATATATATATATATATATATATATATATATATATATATGTATGCATGTATTTATATATATACAAATAGACCTCATTTTCATTATCCCCTAGGTAGATATTGACGGACTTCAAAAGAAATTTTCCAAAAATCATTCTATGAGTAGAATCTAAATAGCTGATTCTCTTCAAGGAAAATTGGCTGAAAATAGTTAAAGTTTAACTGAATGAAAAAGCTGTTAAAATAAATATACTAGTTAGGAGTGGGAGAATCTATTCAAAGAGACATAAATTTCTTCGAACTGATATTCAATGAAAACATGAGTACAAGGGACATGGAAGATAAAATATTTTGAATATTTACTTAAATGCAAATTTTTCAGCTTCTTTTTTAGTGCCAATGAGTCGCAAAGCTCCAAAGTACCGTGAATAGCCACTGATTTCATATTTCTGAAATATTAGCAGAAAGTCACGTCCAAAACATGACTGAATCACTACCCAATCAGCTGGCCCAGCTGTTCCATAGCCAGACAAGTTAAAATCAACTTTTTCTCCTGAAAGCAATAATATTAATGCTAAATAATTAGGAACTTTCCAGATATAATACATATAATTTATAGTTATAGGATAACATAAGAAAATTATTTTATTATATCTTGATTTAATAAATTGGTTTAAAAGTAATAAAATAAAGAAATATTTCAGCTCAAATAAAACTTAAATATTAAAAAAAGTGTTTTTTTTTCTCTTCAAATATCAAATGAACATAGACTTCCAAAGGTAGCAGTTTGTAAAATATTTTCAAGAAAATGAGAGGATAATACTTTGGGGAGAATACTCTAGTAAAACTACATATTAAATAAAAATAATAGTATTAAAGCACAAAGTAATATTTGAATGAATTGTCACTAAAATTGGAAGCATTGTTGAATGTGCGCAGTTTTCACCTGAGAAGTTTTGAGTGCTGGAAGATTCAAACATGTTTTCTCTCTTTCAATAAATATCGAAATAGAAAAATTTCCTTCTGGTCTTTCCATTCCCATAAAAAAAAATCAAATCCGTAGTGCAGGTGTGTATCTAAGCAGATTTCCCACCTCCTGATGACATCACTCCTATTCTATCCTCAATTTAGACATAAATAAATCCCCATGTAAAAAGACACTTGGCATTTAAACTGAAAAGGAATGTTTATTGAAACAGGTGCTTTAAGTGAAAATTATATCAGTAGAAGTGGGGGGTTAACTAGTGACTGAAAACAGTCTGAACTGAACGGAAATTAACAAATAACTCCGATAATATTCGAGTTAGGGGGGAAACAATATATAGAGCAACTATACTATTGTAAAGCATTACATTTTCAACAACATTCTGCATTCTGACTTACAATATCAGAGGTACTTTAATTTTTTTTACTTTATCTCTTCTTTGACCCCCTCCCACTTTTCATTTAGTTTACTGCGGGACTAAGAATCTCCAGTAACAAGCTTAAAATGTTACAAACAATCAATGCCAGTTCACACTTACAGCTTCTACACTTATTTAAAGAAATAACAACATATCTATAGTCGTACCTTAGGTGCAGCTAAAATTCTTCACTGCAAAAATAAAATTGATTTATGAAACAACAAAATAAAATGTGCCAGGAATGTTGTAAAGCACAGAACAAAAACTACAAATTCAGACCATAGTGCATTCAGAATTAAATCTCAAAGGGGAATATTGTCTGGTACAGATTCTGTCAATGAGCTTAATTTTCACAACATTAATATAAGAAATTGAGTATTTCTCCAACAAAATTATTTACCATCAATGGATGCCATCTTTCTATTAAACAGTAGTACACCATCCATAAAATAAGTATATTTACATCCAATAACTGAAGAGGAATTAATAAAAACAGCACTAACTCTTAAAAATAGAAGATCACTTTATATTTTTTCTCTATCTAATAAATTCATTCAATAAGGGTATGATTTCAAATATTGCCTCACCCTTAACGGAAATGGTTAATGAATGTATTCTTGAAGGAAGTTTCCAAAAGCTTCCGACCAATATGGTTTCCATGAAAATATATCTATTACTCCAGCAACAAATGATTTTTTGGAGGATTCAATTCATTTTCTATATAGAAAATAAGCATAATTGAAATATTTTCCTATTTAACAAAGGCTTTTGACTTATTAGACCAGAAACTACTGAATAATTTAGAACATTATTGGAATAAGGAGCATTCCTTATTCCTGCTCGTGAACTTTTTCCCTCTTATTTATGAAACTATAAACAGAAAGTAGAAGTTAATGATATTAGTAGATAAAAACTTATTTCAAAATGTTAAACAATTACTTTCTGCATTCTCCAAGGTTCAATACTAGGTCCATTACTATTCTTAATATATATAAACAACCTCCTAGTTAGCCTTAAACCCACAAAATCTGTTCTTTATGCTGATGATACCATTATAAATATAAAAAGTACAGACACAGAAAAACCGAAACATGATGGTTCTGTTGCTATTGAAGCATTATCAGATTGGTTAATGCCTAGTAAGTTAGCTATGAACGTGTCGATAGGAAATATTTTAGATTTCAGAAGACATCACTCACATTCTTCTGTAGTGATATAAAGGAATAATTGGGATATATTTTAATAGTTCTCATGATAAAATTTTAGGATTGGTTGTAGACTAAAACCTAGACTGACTGAAGAGTATATTGAAGAATTAAGTAAGAAACTAAAATCGCTTTGCTTCTTATTAAAATTTGTTAAGAAATATATTCTAATAGAAACTCAATTACTAATGTACTATGGTTATTTCCATAGTTAGTTAACCATGGCAAAAAAAAAATAATTTAATATTTAAATTGCAGAAGAGTGCAATAAGGTTTATATTCAATAGAAAGTGTAGAGACTCCTGTCGGCCACTTTTTAAGGGGTCAAAAATAATGGCATTTCCTTCAATATATATGTACCAGACAATATTGTTTGAGAAACAAAACATGAACTTGTTTTACAGAAATAGCATAACACATAATCATGAAATAAGAATATGCTTCAAACCCCTAACCACAACATAAATATTTTGAGAAAAGCGCATCACATTTAGGAGTAAAACTATAACGTTTTGCCTAAATGTGTTAAACTTACTAAAATCTTTACCCTGTTTAAAAAACTACATACCTGAAAGATGTTTTTATACACAAGATGACTACCATCAAAAATTTTCAATTATTAAACAAAACTATAAAATATTTTTTATAAAAATCACTCAATAAATAAGTTTTGCAGACATCTGTAGTCCTTTTCTTTATTTTGGGACTGAGTCATGCTCATTTTATTGATTAGTGGACAGATATCTGTTGATCTGTTCAGTGCTGTATAATGTTATCATTGCTACTCAATCTTGCAAAGAACCATAAAAAAAAAAACCAAAAAATAAAAAAAAACACTATACTAAAATCATGGGAGAAGGTTTGTCCAAGCCTAATATAGACGCCAGAAACTCAAGACATTCCTGAGTCAGACATTGCGAGATTAATCCGTGATCTGCAATCCATTCAAAGCGATATCCTGTCTTCTAACATTGCGGAATGGCTAGCTAATTTGGGCAAGTGCGTCCAAGTGAAGATCTTTCAGATCAGCAGATCATTGACTTCGTCGTGGAACAAGCTTGTGCTGAAGAAGAGAGGGAGTCAAATGAAGAAGAAAAAGAGGAAGACGAAAAGATCAGTCACTCAGCAGCAAAGATTGCTATTGAGACTACCCTGAAGTACTTGGATCAACAATCAACAGCAACAGCCATGGACGTTATGTGGGAAAAGAAGTGGCACGGCGCTGTAGCCAAGTCAAGGTTTAAGAAATTGAAACAAAAAACATTTCTGAATTTTTAAATAGTTTTAACATGATATAAACCAGTTTTCATTTTTTTCTTACGGTGCAAGAAAACTCCTTAAGTATTTTTGACTTAATACATTGTTTATATACATAAATGGCTTAATTCATTCTACCCTGATTATCTGACCATTTTAGCGTTCCAACCATCCTCTGGTCCCGTAGGTGATGGATAATGAAGGTGCTACTGTATACCATGTATGAATTTATTCTATAGCCTTTTTGAGTCTTAAGTAAGATTAAAAAGCTTTTAAGTATAACTCAAAATTGTCATTACAGATCACAATAATTGAAATATTAAAAAATAAAGTTAGTGTTATTATTCTAATCAGTAAAAACCTAGGTATGCCTTCTTAAATTATAGTTTAATTGACCATGAACAATAAGAGAATATGAGGTTCCAATTTCATAATTTACCTTGAAGAGTTGTAATAGAGTGATGATTATCTAAAAGGTGTTTCTTAACTTGATCCACTGGCCCCTTCCATTTGCAGGTGGAAGTTGGGTTAGGGCAACTGTAAGGTTCAAATTCACAAGTTTCTTCATGGTCAGCTTTTTCTGTTTCTAAAAGTGATGCTTTGCAACCATAAGTAGCATATTTACAACGAGCATGTTTCGCCATAGTCTGATCACTTTTCTTGACTGAAAATTGTGACAAACATTTTGATTATTCATTTCAAATTAAATCCAACACTATTAACAAATAAAGTTCATTTTAAAAATAAGGGGAATGCAAGAGGAGAACTCTACAGACATAATTCTTTAATATTTGATAAATAAAAAATATTTGCCCTTATGAATGATTTTAAATGCTAATCATTACAAGTTTCTCATTATAAATATGTGTGTGTAAAATAAAACGTTTCATTTCCTGAATGCTGTATCTCAATGGGATTGCTAATAGTACAATTACTTTTCATACAACTCCAGATTGTTTAGTTTAGGAATCAATGAATGCTGCTCTATGAACTTTCATTTGTAGAGAAGAAAATGCAGCTTTCGTGAGAAAGAAAATTAAATGTTTTGAATAAAAAAACATTCATTATCTCTAATGGCTTTGCCTTTTGTTATAATGTTTAAAAGTAAATATTTTGTTTTATATGGTACATTTATGGTACAATTGTTACATTTAAGGAGTAACTTCAGGACTGCCTCAATCAATTCATAAGGATACCATTTGGCCTTGTTAAAGAAACATAGTGAGTTAACAAATCAAGATAGTATGCAACAATATTTAACCCTTTAACGGGCAGAACATGAATTTTGAAGGATTATTTTTTTCTAACTCTTTTTTGTATTTAATAAGGTCTAAATAAAGGGGAAATGATGAGAAAATAATTAACTTTACATTATTGTAAATTCTAGGCATGCGTAACCTGGAGGGCACATTGCCCATTTACCGGAAAACAAGGGCTGTGCCCAGAAGGTAACATTGCCTGTTTACGGGAAAACAGGCTTGTGCCCTGAAGGTTACGTTGCCAGTTTACGGGATGGATATAATAAAAACTACTAGGTATAATAAAAAGTAAAAAAAGGTATCAGAACATGTTTTTATTTATAATTTTGTTAAAGCTGACAAAAAAATATTAAAATTTAACAAAATGACTTCAATATTTGGAACTTGGTTGGTGGAAGAATGAAAAACAATTTCTGTCAGTCTTGAGACATAAGCGAACTTTGCATTTACTGCATTGGTAATTCGTACGGCCTTCTCGGCACATTCTGCATCTTCCTTTTGACGTAGATTCAGGAATGTGGGCAACCATATCGAACCTTATGGAGTTGGGGATTGAGTGCTTCGGCTCTTGCTTCCTTTTACATTCCGTCTTCCTGGTTTTTGGTGGAGTAGTCTTTCCAGTTTTCTTTTGCCTTGTTTGGAAGATGATGTGATCAATCAAATCCTCATTGAACAACTGCAAGAAATATTCAATGGGTTCTCGAATCGAGGGTTTCTTAGACAATGTGGCATTAGATGTTAAACCAGCTCGAATCATTTCAGTAACCTCATGAAGGAATGGAACGCCCCGTTGCCAGTTGAATGTTTCACGTTTGTTGGTCATCTTTTTTGTGAGACGTCCTCGCCTGGACCTATTCCTTGGTTTAAATCCTTTTTTCGGCTTAGCGGCATTCCTGTGAACTATCTTCTTATTTGACCCATATTGTGTGCTGGTTCCTGGCTGAAGATTATTTGTTTTTGATAGCCCATTGATGTAGTGAGGGTTGTTAGGGTTGTGGTGAGGTGCAGATTCAGAAATGTTTAATTCTTCACCCATTTCACCGTCCAAGGGCATGTCAACTTCCTCACTGACTGGTTGCCTGGTAGAACTAGTAGAATGTAACTCCTGCCCGACATCATTGAAATCTTCCTGAAGATAGTCAAAAAAATATACAATTCCTGCTTCAAGCTGTTCCTCACTGACTACTTCATCACTACTATCATTTTCAAGGTCTGAAGGGATATTGCATTTAGGTAGAAGGGCCAGGATCTTTTGAGCACGAGACTTATACATCTGTGGAGGGAAAAATTAATAAAAGAATCATAAAACTATTATGAAGTATAAATTGATATATATTGGTCCTTTCTCAGGATAATAACCCATAAATACCCACTATATGAGAAATAACTATAATGAATCATGTGCACTAGAGGTAACGTTGCCTGATTTTCAAAGAATTTCTTTGGAAAAGGAGTCTTTTCAAAAGTACTGGCAAACGGGCAACGTGACCTCCAGGACACTAAGCTAAAATCAAGCAATAAGCTCTAAATAACAACTAACTAGTCAAAATGAATGCATGAATAAAACATATAGAACCTAATAAACACAATGAAAGATCAAACAATACGAAATATAATGCATAAATAACTATAATCAATCAGTGAACTTACCGGCATCATGCCTTTGTTGATCCACTGGAGAACTACATAATCTTCCCCAATTCTTGCCGTATTTTCCCGCTTAAATTTACACTGAGGTTATTGTAAACCAATGACAATGAAGTAGAAGAATTATAGAAAGATTTGTGACATCATAGTTGTTTTTTTTCATAATAGCCTTTTTTCAGGATTATTCAAAAAGTAGGGTGACTTGGAGGTAACGTTGCCCGTTAAAGGGTTAAAAAGCTTATCAGAGGGCACATATGTGCTAGTGAATTATAAAGGTGTTATATATCCTGCACAGATATTAAAACAAAGAAACGCTGGACATTTAGTAACTCCTGTGATGGAAAGCAATAGTAATTGGAAATGACACGAGATTTATTCTATAAACATGCTGAGAAACTGCCAAGATCTAAATATTTAATTTTTCTTCACTTTTAGCAGGGTTAGAAACCATTCGAAATCCCAGATAATCCTCCTGAATTACTTCTGTTTGAATCTCCTCAAATGAATCTTGTTAATTCATTGTTTGAATCCACAGACCTTTATACTTGTAAAATGGAATGAATAAAAAATAAGTGAATAAAAGTAAAGACTGATCTGAAATCACAATTAGACGCCAGTTTTCAACAAGTGAACGTCATATGGAGGAGACTGTTACCACTCTCATCTTATAAATTTGAATAAGGTATCCCCCCATACTGCAAATCCCATATTAATCGTGTCTTGGAGACTACTACAAACCCGGCTTCATGTGGAAACTCTTAGCTTATATGTATATTTCACTTCATAGACCTCTATGTTCCTCAGTACATTATAGCCAGAAGTTACTAATGTAATTGTCATATGATCATATTTAATCACATAAAAGGAAAAGCATACTCTTTGAATAATGTTTCTGTATGATAGCCACACATTCCCAATTTTTAAGCCTTTATGAAAAGTGAAAATTTTGACTCAACAGTTCCTCGAAATTAAAACTATTTCTTTACCCTATTCAAAGTACCTAATCTATAGCAATGTGCCTTATGCCTCTGGAAAATCGCAAGGCAAAGTGTTGGTAAACCAGTGCAGCTTATGTCAGCTAATATAGATTATTTATTATATGAATTAAAATGGATTTTTCGTCTGAAGGTAAAATGCTATGAAAAATATTATTGAGAAATTTTATTTCATTTTTCTTATTAAAATATTTCGCGCTGGTTTTTTATACTATGAATTTTTTTGTTATATTCCATTTATCTAAGATATTTATGGATTCAAAGTTAAAAGCATGATTTTTTGATATTGTCTGTTTCACAAACACTGTTTTGTACTTATTATTTTCATTTTTAACATGCTGTTTTATTCATATGTTTTTAGTATTTGCAAGGATTCATCTTTATATTTTCTATCACAATACAAATAATTTTATATAATCATATTTTTTTATATTCATGATATTGATTTGCTATATTTGTGAAATAGGACTATATTGAATGAGATGTGTTTGGTTTGGAAAATGAGTTTTAGTAAATTTTGGGATTTATAAAAATTTGATTTGGATGTATTGCAAATTTAGACCCTTGAAGAGGCTGCAATTGAAGAAACGAAATATGCATGATGATAAGATTTTTAATGAGTGAATATTATAAATCAAGGCGGTATATTACCTGACCCAATATTTGATGAGTATAATACACAAATGTGTTTGCAGGAACTCATTATTACTAGATCGAATTCAACCCTAACCTACATCCAATCAACTCTGTATATATTGATTTCTATCAAACCATAGTCACTTCAAAGAAAATTAAAAATATTAATGATAATGTTGATTGAGGAAAAAAAAAAGTCTTTATCAATAAAATCCTTCAAAACAGATTCACTGAAATGTAATAGATAACAAAGTATGAAAGACATGTACAATAGCTATCTACCAATTTTAGTATTATCGGAGTATTGAGAGTACAAAATGAATTACTTTTTCTAATACAACTAACATAATGGTAAGATTAGTTTCATTTTATGGATTAAATTCCATAAAAAATAATTATCTATGGAAGTTTACTTTTTCATAAATAAGTGTAATAAAATAAACATAATCATTAAACAGGTTAAACAAGATGCTTCCTCTGAGTCTATGCAATAGCAACTAGTTTGCAACATTTATTGTACCAATTGATATTAACAATAATAATTTACAAAAATTCTGTATACTTTGTAAGTACTGATGCCAATCGAAACTTTATAAATATATTTTGACTATCTTGAATCTCTCCAATAGTGTTTTAAATCTTTTTGTAATGTATTCTATTCATGGGCTACTCTATAAATATAACGTGTTTTAAGATAACAACATATTCTTAGATTTTTATATCATAGACTGGGTAGTGATGCTCTAGTAAATAAAAACGCTATACTGGTACATTATTTTATTTAGTTTTGTGATTATAGATTTCGGCCCAGTGAGTATGGTGAGGATATTCATTGGCTACTTGAATAAAGAAGTAGTGATAATTAGTCTGTAATGCCACAAAATACAGCAGATACCACATCAGGCTTGCTGACCGTTTGACCTCTCATCAAAGCACTAGCCCCAAATGGGTCTAGTCATTTGTATTATAAATAGATTAAATCATTAAACCAAAACAATATCTCTCCTAATAATTCCTAAGTGATTCAACTAGAATATGAAGGAACCCTAGACAAAAATAAAATGTATAGTTACCCAATGATATTAATATTTTCTGATTCAAAGTGTTATAAATATTGTAAAGATGATGAACCTAGGAGGAGTTTAATTTCATTTTGGTGGGCTGAAGCAACTGCAGTAACAGAAGAAATGATTATTTAACTCCTAGATTAATCAAGGTGAAAAAAACTTACAATTAAAAACATGTTCGACTTTATTCACAATGAAAAGAATACTAAAATGTTCAGAAATTAAAATCTATTAGAATTACCTAAATTAATTATTTCAAGTCATACTTACAAGGTGAAATAACTTTTCGAAGCATTGCCTCAAAGCCCTCAAAAATACCAAAACAAACTTCAACAGAAGCCTCAGGGGCAAGATAAACCTTTGAAGTTAGTGTGTTACAAAAATGAACTGACTCTGGAGGCAGTAATAAAACCAGCATATGCAAAAAGCCAGCCAATCACATTATTATTCAAGAATGACGTATTTTCTTTTCAAAATGCTATTGGTCTCCCCCCCCCCACCTTACTCTGCTCATAATACAATAATGCACTGTTCTATTCATTAGTGGTGTAAATAAAACACAAGTAGTATATTGTTATTTCAATGCTAAATACATAATTTTTCTGTGTTCAAAGATCAAAAGGATATAATCTATTATATGCCGCTAAATTCTGGCAAAATGGTAAATATTGAATATTACACACAACAAAAGACTAATTACAATCAAGCATTGAGTAAAAAATTACCGGAATATCAAAAAGATTTCTCTCAATGAATACACAATACCCGTATATAAACCTATTTATATCAAAAACTTAAAACAGAATTTCATCCATTATATTCCATACCAACACAGACTAATGTACTGAAATATAGAATTGGACTTTTATGTATAAATAATCAAGCAAAAGTTCTTCCTTCCCAAAAGATATTAGACCATATTAAGCTTAATACTTAATTGACAGAAGTTGACACTAAAGAAAAAATTCCAAAAATCACCAAAACCATCATACATGGCCAACTAATAGAACCATGCAGAAGAATATTTTTTGTTGGGTTATTTTACAAAGTAGACAGTGCAGAAATGAGTTTGTAGACCAATTTGCCAAAAATGCTTTGAATTATATATATATATATATATATATATATATATATATATATATATATATATATGTGTGTGTGTGTGTGTGTGTGTGTGTGTGTGTGTGTATTATTTAATAGTTTTAATTTATGTGTGTTTTCAATTACATTAATATAAGGTAGAGGAATTCCAGGAGAGAAAGGAATGGAACTATGGTCTGGTAAGCCAAGACTGTTTCAATTCTCTAAATCATTTATTTATAAGAAACATACATAACAGTTAAAAGTCCTCTTCATGTCAAAATTTAATAGACAAAAATTCATCCAGAGCTTCACACTGAATAAAAATAAATCCAACCATAACAGTATATTGATATAGCTTGAATGAATAAAATTAAAGACAAATAATTTTGTGGTCCAAAGATCTAAAAAAAAACTTAGTCACCATTTTTCAACAAATGTTGCTATGGATTTCTATATTAAGAAATTAAAATTGTAATGAATTATCACTTGTAGATCAAATATTTTGTTACATATTTCAGAATGTTAAATAAAAAAGAGAACCTATTTTATCTGACATCAAATTTTTATTTTTCTAACCATATTAATTTGCTTTAATTAAGTGAAAAGAGGGGAAATTTAGAATATATTTATTTAAGATAAAATTACATGCTTAAAGGAGAAGTATGAGTTTATACATAAGAAGGGCATAGGGGAGCAACAGCTCGTAAGTAAATAATCACAGCATTTCCATAAATTAAGTCAAGCATTTTTTTATACTCAAAAATATATGCAATAAATAGGATACAAAGCCTCTATTTACATAACTCATGTATACAGACAATATACAAACCCATCTGCCCTCCCCAAAACAGATAAAAAAGGTTCAATTATAAGTATAAATTAATAAAGAATAAGTAAATATATCATTAATTGAAACATAGTTCTTTTAAATGGACTAGTGAATATCAATCTTCAATACTTTTTTTGAGATAGTACATAATATTTTTATACAGATTAAAGACAAAATTAACTTCAAACAAAATATAAAAACAACAAGTATTCAGTTCAATAAAAACAACAATATCTTGATGAAGAATTCATAGTATTCATCAAATCTTATATTGATTTGAAATTAGTAACAACTAGGCATAACTACTATAAACGTTTATTATATCTTTATTCTTCTAATCTAAAAATACATTTTATAAAAACCAAATACATAAAACAAGATACAATAAAAAAAGTCCCAAAACCAAACTTCAAATCAAAAAGAAAAAAAAATAACCCTTAAGCTAAATAAATATTTATCAGTCTATTAAAGCGCAGTTGTGCACTGTATTAAGGACAGTATACTAAGAATTTATTAAAACAATATCATATTTTTTTTCAATAAGTCATAATAATAATTTGTATTAAACATTCATTTATTAATTATGTAATACTCATTAGAAGGATAGAATATCTTGATACTGATTTGAAAAACTTATTGAGCTAAAATGAAGCTTTTGATTTCATCTAATACAATTTCTACTCACCAATTCATCATTCTTTGAATATCTAAATTCAATAAAAATTTTATATTAAATTCATCACAAATTATTCTAGTAATACCGTAGACCTGGATGCAATAATTGAAAAACACAATTTATAAAAAGAGCTAATTTTTTTAAAAGTGAATGAATAAATAGTTTCAAATAATTTAAACTATTTATGGTTCAAAGATAAAGTATATATCAAGATTAAATAAATTATAGATCAATCAAAGCTATCTATATAAAGTATAGATCAATCAAAAATATCTATATAAAGTATAGATCAATCAAAGATATCAGTTTACTACACTAATTTAAATAAAAACTTGGCATATCATAAGTAAAAAGTTTAAAAAAAAAATTATGTAATAAATATTAGAAGCAGTGTTAACCACATGCAAGATAATTCCTACATTTCTTTCTATGTACAAAATTACGTGTATAGAAATCATACAGATATATAATATATTTGGTCATAGATATGTATTTCAGTCAAAACTTAATAAATCACAACATGTAAAAATCACTTTTCTGTTTTTCTAAAAACAACTCATGTAAATCAATTTACTCATTTGATATTGAAACATTTATGCAAAATTTCCCATTTTCGTCAAATAATTTAACGATACAATCATCAAAAACCATACTATCTGAGCTTAAAATTGCGGATGCAACTCCTTCTTTAATACTATGTGTTTTAGCTTCCCAGATCAGTTGTTTCTGGAGACGGCTCAATTCTAACCTGAAAAAAAAAATTAGAAACTATTCATTATATTAATGATGAAATACAACTGAAATATAATAATGAAATTATTATTGAATTTATATAATTGCAAATTTCTTGTAATTAAACTCTGATGTTATTCTAGCATGAACATTAATTCACATAGAAGATGGAATAAAACTTTTTTAGCCATTATTGAATAAAGACTATCTTCAGTCCCACAACCTTCAAATTACCAGTAAATTTGTTTCATAAACATTTATTTAGAATAATACCAGTAGGTATCAAATAGCTTATAATAACAAAAAAAAAATTAATCTATAAAGCATTTTATTAGATAAGGATGCAACATTTATTTCTGTGCAGTGTAAAACGCTGTTCAATTAATATTATTAACTTCAATCAAATATGAGTTATGAAATCTTTCCTGTACCAATTTAATATTTTTTATTTTTATTCAAGTTCTCATATTTTCCTACACCCATTATACAATATCCCCATTCCCCCAAAAATCACATGACAACATACACATTTTTCTCTGAGTGTATCCATTAAAATACTAAGTTAAAGCAGTTAGAAAAAAATATCAAAAAAGGAGGCATAGGTCACAATATCCTCCTGCAAGATTTTTATCAGATTTACTTTCTTTTTCTTTTTTTTTTTTTCATTTCAATTATTATAACTTTAAATTACAATTTTACTTGAAATGTTTAAAATGAATTCCTTATTTTTAATTATTTTTCATGGTCTAGGACTATTTAAAATTTAATATTAAAGGATATACCATTTTTTTTAATATTCTGAATTCATAAAAAAGGTCAATTATTTATACTTTATTTTGTAATATAAATCAGATAGTTTATTTTAATAACTATTTTGGTGACATCAAACCAGGTTCATTCATCAAATGTTATTTACAGTTATTTTTTTTATAGAAAAAAAAACTAAGAATGCTTTCCTAAATGATATAGATTTGAAAAAAAATAAATACATCTTATGGGAAAGGAAAAAACATTCAAATATGTATGGGATATCTTAAGTTCAACTTGAAGTGCATTAATAAAAGTACTAGACATTTAGAAGTCAAAAGACAGATAAATATTTTAAAATTTTACCTATAAGAAAATACTTCAGCTTGATTTCGAGAACCAAATAACAGCACAATTGCATAAAACTGGTAATGTCCAGTAGAACTTTCTTTCTTCTCAAGTACTAACATAAAAGTGTATCCAAAACATGACTGTACCATTGCCCACCTAACTTCTCTAGGTGAATTACCTTCTGTTACAAGAAAATTTACATTTTCACCTGAAAACAAATATTTGAATATTAAATCTCAAAAATTTCCAGGATAAAGCATAACTTTAAATCTTGAACTTAACAGTAATACAGAAAATTTAATATATATATATATATATATATATATAAATTTATCACATATAAGTTGATCAATTTTGAATAATAATAACAATGATGGGGTATGAAAGCAATTCTAAAGGTTGTAAATTGTAAAGAGTTACTAGTCAAAAATTATTTTTTTGCATCACATGTTTCCTCAAATAGCCAAAACTCAATGGCTTGTATATATTATAAAAAACTATGATTCTGTTCTATATTCATATTTCTAATTAATCTTATAGATGGCATATACTAAAAGGCAATAATATCTCCAACAAGTGTAGGGCGTGCAATGAAACATATGACTAATTTCTATTCATGATTTCTGAAGTCTGGAGTTTTCAGTTGGAGAACACTTGCAATAGATTGAATCTAATGTCTAATATGGTGGCAGAGGCCCAATTCCTACAATGACTCTGAGCATGGTAGTATTGCAAAAACAAAACAAGAAATATGAAAACTCAGAGAGAATGCTCTACTCTTTTAAGACCTTAGCTATGTTTCCCAACAATATTAATTTATAATATAATGAAATTAAAAAACAACATTCCTTAAGAATAAACTCTTTATCATACTAACTATAGTGTATCATTTTTTTAATTAAAGTACAATAAACAATAAAATTGTAGGAATTTTGATGTTGAAGAAAAATGTCCAAGAAATAATAATTATTATATAAAAAAAGAATGGTAATTTGGATATTTACCTTGAAGAGCTGGAATACCTTTATGATTATTTAATAGATGTTGGATAATTTGTTCTATGGAACCCTGACATTCACAGCTAGGATCAGGACAGGGGCAAATGAAAGGTTCAAAATCACAAATCTCTTCGTGGTCAGCTTTTTGTGTATGCAAAAATGACATCTTGCAGCCAAAAATTGAATATTTACAGGGAAAATTAACTGTGCTTGCAACGTTCTCCATAGCAAGATTCCTTATGTTGCCTAAAAATTGTAAGAAATGTTTTAAGCAACAAGAAAAAACCTATTACTTTGGCTTTAGACCAGTTTCTCCTGATTTCCTAGTAGAAGGACACATTTTGTTTTTGTTTAGAACTGTCGATTGTCTTTCAGTACTAAGATATGGAAGATCCTTTGTTGACTGTTTAGAATTATGTAAATATATTATCTGGGGAACTATGTATGCTATTTAAAAAAAAAAAAAAAAAAAAAAAGTGTATGTAGTTTAGAATACCCTAGTAATGAAATGAAGTGAAAACTTTTGATTATTTAAAAAAAATCAGGAGAATCTTGGCTAAAATGAAATAAACCAATACTGAAAAACTATCTATCATTTATACAAACAAGGAAAATACAAATTGTGAATTCAATAAATATATCTTAAATAAATGAATAAGGAAAATATTACCATGTACTTGATACATTTAATTACAAGTCTCTCATTTATATCTACGATTCAAGATCAAAGCAAAAGTGTTAAAAAAGAGTATTTTAGATGTTGAAATTGAATTATTTTCCCATAATTCTAAAACTTACTTTACAAAACTAGAAATTGGGGGTAATTTTGCACAAGAGAACCAAGATACTTTTGAGCTACTAAACAAAGCAAATATAACTTTCATTTCAAATAAATACATTCTACAATTTCTACAACAAGAATAAATTTTAATTTGTGATTTTTCTTTGTCTCCCATTGCTTAACTCGAGTTATAAGCCATCTCAGTCAATTGGCCAACATTTCTTCTTATTACAGAATTTCTAATAATATTTAAGTAATAAAATCAAAGTAAGTTCAATAACATGAATTGCAAAATTACCTAAAGGTCCTCGACATAATGGGCAGCAGGTCATTTTTGGGCGGCACTTTCTGCAAATTAAATGCCCATTTTGACACTGCCATATAGGAGGAAGTGCATGTTCAAAACAGACAGGGCACTCAAATAATGGTGCCAAATCTGCAGTAACAGGTAAAACTGAAGATCCAGCAGATGTGGACAGGCTGACTGAAGTAACCCCTGAGTTATCAGTGCCTTTCCGCTGTGAATTTTGTGATGAAACTAAAAAAAATTAATTACTTAAAAAAACAGAAAATAAATAAAAAACTTACAAGAAATTACTTATTAGTAAATTTGATTTACTATTGCCCACTTTGTGGGGAAGCATTATGGTAATATATATATTTTATACTCCATTTAGTTAGTGATGTCATGTATTCCACTAAGTCCACTTTAGCATTTTATTAGATTACAGATACTGTGAACTAATAAACATATTTGGTTAAAGCTTATTACTATATTATCATTCATTATTTGTTGTTTTAGTATTGAGAATTAATGTTAGATTGATTATAGCAAATAATTTAAGGTATTCTCCCAAGAGAATGATGTTCATTGAAATATAAAATGGGGAAAGGACAAAAAGGCCCCATTAAGACTCTTCCATCCTAGCTAGAATTGAAGGGAGTTGATAAATGAAGTAACACAGACACAATACATACAGGGATGTGACGGAGGGAATGTGCGTCCACTGGCTCCTATCTTCCCCCAATTCTCTGCTAAGAATTTTTATATAATTAAAAAACAACTATTAAAATTCGTTGTCCTTATAAAATATTTGAATATGCTTATATATATATATATCTTTTTCAAATACAAATTGAGATTCCAACCATTAACCTAATGTATATATTCATTTTTGAATGAATGGAAGTTCATTTACTTTTTCATGTTCCAGGTAAACAATAAAGTACTGTATTCACTACTTAATCAACAAATAACTTATCAAGTTTTAGTTTGAAAAGGTATATTTGTTGTTCACCTAGAAAGCTCTGAAAAATGGTATCTTACATTTTTAATATATAGGAAAGTTTTCCAAAACCGAATTTATAGCTCTATACCAGTGATAAATGACTATATATCCATTAATATATTATACAGCTGTAATCAAAAGTATGATAATTTTAATAATTATTCATTCATTTGAGATATAATAGAAAATTTAGTTAATTTATTAATGAAAGCAATATAAACATTTAGCTGTAACTTCTATTAGACGAGAGTTGGAGTTAATATGAGTATTTTGTTTTTTATCACATCACATCAATGTTTGTTTTTTACACATCAATGTTTTAGGAGAATAAGTCGCTATTAAAATTTCAGAAATTTAAAATTAATCAGTTTCAAATATTATATTTTTTTCTTATACTTTGTTTGATAAAATTTCTATTCATTTGTCAACAATACAAATTTCAAGCTGAATCCAATTTAGTTTTAAAGATTTGAGATACCTCCAGTGGAAGTTTTAATACAGGGATGTCTCATCCTTACATTCTCTAGATAGACGGTTGTGGGAGCTCACTACCCTGGAGAAAAAAATACTTATACAGACCATATTTAAGTTTATTACATTATTATTATACAGAGCACCACCTCCCTTTAAGAAGTCCATTTATCAAATCACATTTTATACAATTCTTTGTTAAAGCTGCACCCCTTATGGTTTATTTTATTTTTATAAATGTAGATAGGGCCATTATGCTCAAAAACACAAAGAAACCACCAGTTTCTTCTTTTTTTTTATCCTGTTTAATTTCATTACCTTAATTTTATACAAATAACAATAAAAGTCTTAAAGGGAATTAAAACTTTGCCAAATAAATTAAATTAATGATTGCAAGACATTATCTGTGGAGAAGAAATTTATAATCTTTTAAATTCATATAATTTTACACAACAGAAACTGCAATTGGCATTATATTACAATTTTTATTATTAATAAACTTGTGGCATCTCGAGTGTTATAACAAATGAAATATTATTACATTTTTAACACTCTTTTTGGGATGTCTCCATATTTTCATTTTAAACCAGATAAAATTTGTTTGCCATAGATTGATGGGACTCTCAGTATAATCACAGACAAATATACCATTTTTGAGACCCTTTGTGGGAATCAATTTGTGTAATAAATTTGGTGAGGGTCGATTTTCTTAATTAAAACAAGTTATTTATATTTTCAAGATCATTGCTTTTAACATAAAAATGTCTAAAAAGGAAATAAAAAACCTGCATCTGACGAGGAAAAGGAAAATATTCTAGAATCCCCTTTAGACTATGAAATTCCCATTTTAGGGAGAGAGAATATTGTAGAAAGTTTAAAGGTATTGGGGTTTTCATATTAACTTATTACGGTAACTGAGGAAGAACTATTGATGTCAATAGTGAAACACAGCCTGACTGAATTGGTTTTGAAGTTTATGGCCTAGTAATGCAGATACCAAAAAGTAATGCTTCCATATATTATTGCATACCAAAGCTGAAAATTTCACTATTTATGGCAAAATCAGTCCTCCAAAAGCAGCATTTGGGATGAATAACATATCTTAGTGTATATAAATCAGTTATGTGCATATTTATAGTGAAAAAAAAAGCCTACTAAAAATGTTTTTTTTTAATATTTTTTTATTTACTCAAATAATTGTAACACCTAACAAACAAGTTGGTTTGGGCAACAATTATGGAGTCCACTACCTGGGTGCCAAACCTATCACACCACAAGCACTTTTATTAAGGTTTATGATATATTAATAAAATAGCTGATCTCCATTAAGGAAAATCTTCTAAAATGTTAAAATGAAAAATAGACAATGATTACAAGAACTGTAAATAATGACAGGGTAGAGTTCAGAAAGGTGGCAGGCACTACATTCAATCACTGAAGTATTCAAGTAGATAGATTTGCATACTCAAGAATATTATTTGAAAACAAAAACAGGGGATATACTGGTTCAGACTCACAGACTACAAGATAAAATTTATTATTTTAAAATAGATGACATTCACTTTAAATTTTGGTGGAATCCCTATAAAGCATATATGATATGGGTTAATTAAATAAATACTGTAAGCTACCAAAACAAATTTTAAATATAACCATTATTAACCAAATAAAAATCAAGCTTGAAGAGACATGTTACTCTTATTTCTTCAATATTTTAGAATAGAACTAAATTTTATTGCTATTTATTATAATAAAAAAAAAATTTAGTTGGTCATTAATGGGTTCGATTAGATAATAATATTTTACTGTTAAATGATGATCTTATGAAAACTCCAGTAATTTATATCAAAATATTCACAACTTTTGTTAATAAGATTAAATATTAATTCAGTACTTAATGAATTTAAATTAAACAGTTATATGTTTATTCTACCAGATATTGTTAACATGGGAGAGAGGGGCGATCCTTAATTTAACTTGAGTTAAACTCAATTGCCCTCCTAACCTCTAAAAGGGCCCCTTGAGAGTCTCTTATTGTGTGACACTTCATATATATAATAAATATAAATTAGTTATATGTGAATGTAAAGATAAGCAGTCTTGTCGTAAAGATTAAGCAGTGAGTGTTAGTATAAGTAATGTAACATAGTTTACCAAGAAGTTAACTGGAAACTGGTGTTCGACTGCAGGCGTAAAATAGGAATACATTGGAAAGACAGACTGTTGATTTGGAATATTTGCAAAAATCAGAGGACACAAATCATTATTAATGAATGTGAAAGGGAAGCAAGAATTAAGAAAGGTGTAAGGCAAGGATGCCCTCTGTCAACTTATCTGTTCAATATGTTTATTGAAGAGGCAATAATGAACATGAAAGAAACAACTGAAGGTATACAGATTAATAGTAAATCCATTCATTGTATCAGATTTGCAGATGTCATTGTACTATTGACAAAGTCTGAAGTAGTGCTGAATAAAATGCTGCGAGTCCTAAGGAGATCCTAGATCAGTTTAGACTCAAGATAAATGGAGATAAAACAAAAGTTACGGTTGTAGAGAAGAAAGAAATCCAAGGAAATATAAATATTAGAATTGAAAACATTGTACATGAAAATTTGAAGGATTTTTGCTATCTAGAGAGCATCATCACTGAAGACAATGATAGTAGAGCTGAAGTCGATAGAAGAATAGCTCTTGCAAACAAGCCATCCAAAGTAAAAGGAGTATTTTAACTGATAAACATATAAGCATAGCTACAAAAACAATGTTTGATAAGTGATTTTTGTTTCTTCTGTATGGAGTGTGTCACTTTATGTTAGCGAAAGTTGAACTCTTGACAAAAGGAAATATAATAGATTAGAAGCTATAGCAATGCGGATTTGGTGTAGAAGCACTAGAACAAAAAAAACCCACTAACTACTAAAAAAAATCCAACATGGAAAATCTAAATGAGGTAAGTGAAAGGAAATTTATGAATTTTGATATGTCAAGGCCAAGGAAAAAAGGAGAGTGAAACTTCTTGGCCATATCATAAGGCACAACGACTTCATCACATGTATATTTGATGGTAAGGTCCTGAGGTATAAGGGAAGATGGAGGCCTAGGAAATACTATTTTGAAGACATCAAACATCTTATGGATTTCAGTGGTTATAATAATATGAGAATGGTTGCAACTACAAGGTGTAGCCTTTACATAATGATGTCATGATAAAATGCAACTAAGAACAACAAATTAATGAAAATAAAGGGTTTTTTTTTCACTTTAGGTATTAAAGAAGATTACTTTTCCTTAAGTCTTAGTAAAATGAACAGGCCCTAAGTTATATATAAAAATAACCTTTTTCCAAATAAAATTGACATTATACAGAGCAGAAGATAAGTTACCTCTTCCCTCCTTAGTTCAAAAGGCTCTAGCAAAAATAATAATAACAGAGTGAATGTTTTAACCTGTCACTAAAGGAACTGGTGGTATATTTATATTCTTATGTATAATGACCCTACCCATATCTAAAATGATAATGAAAAGAGCACTTAAATGTTCAGAAATTAAAATTATTTGAATTATAAATTAATTATTTCAAATCATACTTACAAGGTGAAAGTATTTTTCGGAACATTACCTCAAAGCTATAACTAATACAAACACAAACTTTAACAGAAGCCTTAGGAGCAGGATAAAACTTTGAAGTCAGGGAGGTCCAAAAATGAACTGATGTCCTCTAGGCAGTGGAAGCAAGGGTGAGGTTTTTCACCTTCAAGAGGTTACAGGGTTCTCTCACTCTCTCCCCTCCCCATTACTCTGCTGATAATACAATAATGCACTGTTTCATTCATGAGTCATCACGTCTGCGTTTATAAAGCAGAAAATATTTTATTGTTCTCTCACTTCTATATACAACTGAATTCTTGGATATTAAATTTTAATCATGAATCATCAGTAATTCCAGGAAAACCATTAACATTCATTGTATGGCCAAATTGAAAAGGAAAGGAGGCAATGCCCTTTGTTTAATGAGATCAAAGGGTTGTGAACTATTATGTGCTTCAAAAGTTTGTGGGAATGGTTAATACTGAATGCTAGTGACTGAAATTGAGCATTATGTGAAAAATGACCAGAATATCGAAAAGGCAACCAAGTTATTTTGCTTCATGTTAATGTATTAACAAGGATAACAAACCCGGTCAAAAAAACGATTGAGGCGCCCATTTGGAGAATACTTTCACACTCTAAAACTTGGCTACATCCAAATATTATTTATATTCATTTATTGGGGTGGGAGTAGTGCTTCACATATTATGAATTTGCACAGTAATGACGTGATGACTTTTTGCCTCAAAAGAGCAATCGTTTTTTTTTGTTTTGGCGTGCCATTCATTAATTTTCAGAGAGAAGAGACAAAAGTTATAGCTAGTGATGGACAATACTTTGAATAAAATATTTTTTATCATTATCAATACACATGTACTTTTTATGAAAGATTCCTATATCATATATACACACCACATTGCAGAAATGAACTTGCCAACAAATTTCCAAAATGCTTCAATTTTATATATATATATATATATATATATATATACATATCTCCATTTGGAATAGAAAATATCATAACACTACACAGGATCGACATATAAACATGGAAATATAAAGATGGAAATGAAATATTGAGCATGACAGAAAAATGAAAGCATTATAACAAACATTGTTGTATCAATTCCTTCCATATTTTTCTGTACTGTAATACTAAAGAACTCAAGTCAGAATCTAATTGCAACTCATATATATTGCTCATTTCTTTTAAAATATGTTAGCTATGAACTAGGAATTGTAACAAATGGTTAAATATGCATATATTAACATTAACCTGAATTAATTAACAGAGTCATATGTGTCATGTAGAATATAACTGTGTGCCATCTCAAATAAATATTATTAATAGTAGCACTTTAGGTATGTTACACAATTATCTTTATATAAGGTGGGGATATTCTTTTGTAGGAAGGAGAAGAATGGAATTTTCATTTGGTAATCCAAAACTGTACTTTGACTCACTAATTCATTTATTTATATGAAATATACATAACAGTTAAAATCCCCTTCTCATCAAAATTTATAATAGGCTAAAAACTCATCCAGAATTTCACATCGAATAAAAATAACCCCAACTATAACAATTTATTGATATAGCTTGAATGTATAAACTTAAATACAAATAATTTTGTAGTTCAAAAACTAATGAAAATTAAGTAAACATTTATAAAAAAATCTTGCTTTACATTACTATGTTAAGAAGTCAAAACCAGAAAGTAAAATTATAATGAATTATCACTTGTAGATCAAATATTTTGTTATATATTTCAGAATGTTAAACAAAAAAGAGAACCTATTTTATCTGCCATCAAATTTTTATTTTTCTAGCCATATTAATTTGTTTTAATTAAGTGAAAAGAGAGGAAATTTAGAAGATATTTATTTAAGATAAAATTACATGCTTAAAGGAGAAATATGAGTTTATACATAAGAAGGAGGAAGCATAGGGGAGCAACAACTGGTAAATAAATAATCACAGCATTTTCATAAATTAAGTCAAGCATTTTTTTATACTGAAAATGTATGCAATAAATAGGATACAAAGCCTCTATTTAAAAAATGTAAATCAATATAACTCATGTCTACAGACAATATACAAAAACCATCAAATCCCCAAAACAGATAAAAAAGGTTCAATTATAAGTATAAATTATAAAGAATAAGTAGATATGTTTTAATTGTAACACAAGTCTCGTTTTTTTTTTTAAATGGAGTACTGAGTACCAATCTTCAATACTTTTTTGAGAAAGTACATAAAATTTTTGTTCAGATTAAATACAAAATTAACTTCAAACAAAATATAAGTATTTAGTTCAATAAAAACAACAATATCTTGATGAAAAATTCATAGTATTCACAAAATCTTATATTAATTTTCAGTTAGTAACAACTAGGCATAACTACCATATATGTTTATTATATTTTTATTCTTCTAATCTAAAAATACATTTTATAAAAATCAAATACATAAAATAATATTCAATAAAACAGTCCCAAAAACAAGTTTCAAATCAAAAAGAGAAAAATGTAACCCTCCCATAAGCTAAATAAATATTTATCAGTCTATTAAAGTGCAGTTGTGCACTGTATTAATAACATTATATTAAGAATTTAATGAAAAAATATCATATTTTTCTTTCCATGAATCATAGTAATCATTTGTATTAAACATTTATTTATTAACCGTGGGATACTTATTAGAGGGAGAGAATACTTTGATACTGATGTGGAAAACTTATTGAACTAAAATCGAGCTTTTGATTCCTTCTAATACAATTTTTACTCACCAATTCATCATTCTTTGGACATCTTAAGTCAATAAAAATTTTACATTAAATTCATCACAAATTATTCTAGTAATATCGTAGCCCTGGATACAATAATTGAAAGACACAATTTATAAAAAATGTTAAATTTTTCAAAAGTGAATGAATAAATAGTTTAATCATAAAACTATCAGTCTACTAAACCATTTAAAAGAAAACATGGCAAATCATAAGTACCATAAAATAAAAAAAAAAAAAATTAATAAATATTAGTAACAGTGAGAAACGCATGCAAGTATACTTAGTTGTTCTGGTTAGCATATAAAAATGAGAATAAAAGATACTTTCCACATTTTTCTTTCTAGGTACAAAATTACATGTATACAAAATATATCATATACATACATATAATATATTTTGCATATAGGTATGTATTTAAGTTAAAACTTACAATAAATCACAATGTTCATGTAAAAGTCACTTTTCTGTCTTTCTAAAAACGATTCGTGTGAGGCAATTTACACCATTGATATAGTAACATTTATGCCAAGATTCCCATTATCTTCAAATAATTGTACAATAGAAGTATCAAAAACCAGGCAGTCTGAACTTAAAATTGCAGATGCGATCCCTTCATGAATACTGCGTGGTGTAGCTTCCCATGTCAGTCGTCTTCGGTGACCATTCAATTCTAACCTGTAAAAATGGACATCATGAAAAAAACATTATAAAATATTTATATCATTGTTTAATTTTCTAAATGCATATTTATAATTATATCAAAAGTCTTCTGTTGCCATTCAAATACTTTCCTTTCTATATTTAGGTCAGTTTAACTTCTTGAGAAGTATATTGACTAAGGTTTTCAGTAATTAAATAAACAAAGTTGATTATGCCATTCAATTTTGACAATGGTAAGAGGATTCATCAATAAAACAGTGAGAAATTAATTGAGGACAAAAATTTTAAGAATTTAAATAATATGCTCATTAATTTTCTGATACATTTCTTATTCAAATGAATAACATGGTATTAATGTTTGTCAAATCAAAACCATAGAACTTCAAAAGTTATGACGATAAATACAAAAAAATAATAAAAAAGCATTTTATGGATGAAGAAATGAAATAAACAAATCTAGACAACAATAGTTAACTAACTTAATAACATTTACAACTTCAGTTGAAAATATTTAAAATATTAAATTAATATCTACTGCTAGCAATAAAATGAATGTGTTTGCATTTCTAAACTATACAATTAATTTCTTAGATGTATTATACAAAAATAAAAGTTAATTATAATAAGCTGAGGACACAAAACCTATAAATTATCTTGATATTTAATAAACATCAACATACTCAAGACTTGTCTGTATTATAAAAATCAGTAAAGTCTGAACAATTTATTGGGTTGCCTGGAAAATAATGCAGGATTACAGTTTTTAAAACAGAAAAATAATTATTAATACCTGTTTGTATTAATCAAAATAGTCTCCGTTACATTCAATACATTTCTATCAAATGTATGGAAATGTTTTTCCATAACCTCTGAATAGAATTTGGAATGCATAGAATTTATAAATTCAGAAAATCCATTTTCTAAGTTCTCGAACATTTTTTCTGGGATTTTCTTCAACTAAAGCTCACAGAACATTGTCATCAAGTGAAGAAGTCCTTCCTCGACCTTCTTTGTCTTCCAGGCTGAAGTCCCCCTCTCAACATTTTTTGAACCACCGTTGAATGGTGCACTCACTAATACTGCCTTTACGCCACACTTTGTTGGCATTCATGACTGTTTGAGCCCCGTTCTGGTCAAGTTTAAAATCATAGACTAAAACTATACAAAAATCATGCTTCGGCATCTTAGTAAAGGCTGAATTATTTACAAGTAGTGAAATGCTAAAGAGGTTAAAAAAAAAAAAAACATTTTTTAGAAGAGGATTAATAATTGTTGACATTCATACAATTGAATAATCTACCAAAGTTTATTATATACAAAGGTATTTTAAAGAAAACCTAAACGCCCACAATATTTTTCGGATGACCCTATCATTTTTAAAAAAATAAAAATGTTTTCATGGGGAGATGGATGAGGAGGGAGTCCATGTAAAAGATGGATTAAAACATTTTTTATTGAATAAAGACTATCTTCTGCCCCTTACCTACAAATTACAAAGAAATTAGTAAATGTATGTATTAGTAATCCGCCATCCTTCTCTCCCCCATCCCCCCCCCAAAAAAAAAGACAACTTAAACATTTTCCTCTGAGTCTATCCATTCACCATAAAGTTAGTTACATGAAATTACCAAAAATAAAGGTACATAGTTCATAATTTCCACAAGCAAGATTTTTTTTAGATTTCCCTTCAGGGAAATCAGTTATTGAGGTTGTACTCATGTCACAAATTATAAACAATTTCTTCAAATGTACATCCATCCTACTTAGGAGAATATATAAAATGTTCTTTTGTATATAGAATGTCGTTGTATTTATGAAACTGAGTATTTTTATGATGACCTATCTCACCTTCCAAGGCCACTCAAACTTGGATTAGAATATTTTTTTATAAAAAAAGAAACATGCTCTTAATTTCACAGAATACCTTAACTATAGAGCATGTAAATAGTTAAATGGATGCTCCAATACAAGCTTAATTGGTTTTCCCCAGGTATTTATATATATATATATATATATATATATAAAAATGTAAACTCTGCCCCTAGTGATTGAACAATATCTGCAATTTGTAGCTTTGGTGCCTGTTTGTTACCTTTTCACACCTAAATAGCTGAATCAAATTTTATGAAACTCGGTACGTGTATTACTTTTAACCCAACTTAGAGATTAGGTTATACTAATATTCTCAGAAACAAACAGGAGTGGGGGTTATAAGGGAGTCCTGAAATGAAAAATTGTGATATTTCGTTACAATTTTGGTTTTCGGCAATCATGCTCATAACAAAAGTTGCTCATTTTGATATTTAAAGTAACTTTTGTTATATGTACTTTTGCCAGATAACAAAGTATAAATGAGATACATGCTAAAATGTATAAATGGGGTCAATAATTTTAAAGCGAAGAAAGACTGAACCGAACTCAACAAAACTTGGTATGTGAATTAGCATTAACTCCTCTATGATCGTCCTCCCTCTGGGAGAAGCAGTAGTGGAGGTTTTAAGGGAAGCCTGAAATGAAAAATATTTCGTTTCCTATTGTTTTTACAGCAAAAATGCACATAACTGAAGGTAGTTGTAACATTTAAAGTAACTTTTGTTATACACACTTTCTTCGTATACCAAAGTATAAACGAGATATACGCTAAAAACTATAGTGGGAGTCAACAATTTCATTGGGCACAAAAGACAACTGAATTAAACAAAACTCAGTATGTGAATTTGCAGCCACTCCTCCATGAAAATGAGCTGTGTTAACATTTCTACGGGCGAGCAGGAGGAAGGGGGAGGGTATAACGAAGTATAAATGACATACACGCTAAAAACTATACAGGGAGTCAACAATTTTAATGGGCACAAACAACTAAACGGAACTCAGTAAAACTCCGTTTATGGGTTCGTATTAGGACCTCCTTCATTATAAGCTATATGAGCATTTCGAAAAGTACAGGAGAGGGGATTTAATGAGAATGCACGTACGCAAAAACACACACACACACTTCATCATTATTTAGGAGAGAAATATATCTGTTACCGTGAAAGACCGATATCTGGTATATGTCGACATTCACCGGTGAATGTCGACATACACCAAATACCCTCACCGGTGTATGTCGACAATCACATCAGTGAATGTCAACATTCTCCAGATTTCGGTCTTTCACCGTAACATATCCATAATATCCTTAATTAATTTTGTTTAAATCAAATTATAATTTTTGAAAGGTTTTTAAAAACTTTTTTTTGTTAATTATTGGAATAAACCGTTTGCCAAATATCATAGTTCATTATATATAAATACTTTTATTAAATGTTTCAATTATTTTAATTCAAATAAACTTGTTTTCTGTTCTTGAGTTAGGCTTGAAAACCATTAATGAAAGTATTAAAATACAAGATATTTAACGGCAAAACACAGATAAATATTTAAAATATTTACCTATAAGCAAATACTTCAGCTTGCTTTCGAGAGCCAATTAGCTGCACAATAGCAAAAAACTGTTGATGTCCGGTATACTTTTCTTGTTTCTCAAGTACTAACATAAAATTATGCCCAAAACATGACTGCATCATTACCCAATCAACTGCTCCAGGTAAATTAATATCAGTTACAAGGAAAACAATATCTTCTCCTGAAAACAATAATGTGAATATTAAATCTCATAACTTTCCAAAATGAAGAATTAATATTAATCTTGGCTATCTCTTCATTACTTTATAGTTTCAGAATAATTAGCTGGTTAGATACCTCATTGGATGTATTAGATCGACTCAACAGGACTGAAATGACTAAACCACGAATCCATCATTTGATCTCTTTAATGGATAGACTGTATATTTGAGAAAATATAGGAGTCAAAGTCTCATTTACTTAAAGGGTTTATCTTTTTAAATAGCTCCCTAATATAGACTGAGGAATGGAAAAAGTTATAAAAAATATGCCAAGAGTAAACCTTCTGCTTTAAATGTCTCTCCATAAAGAAAAAGGTACAACATTACAAAATTGATATCAGATCAAGAAAGAGACTCTCGTAGCAATCCTTCCTAAATTTAAAGCTCTAAAAATGCTGCATGGTATAACGGGTAGAGCAAAAAAGAGGTTAGTCCAGAAACAGCTGGTTTGATGGCCAAAGATAGTACTGAAGTTAAGAGGGCACTTGCTTCTGACTGAATATAATGTATAAGACGGTGGCAGAAGCCTAAGCCCTATAATGACTGCTTAGCATGGTCGAATTACAAAAAAAAATAATAAAAAAATATGCCAACTTAGAAAGAATGCTCTACTCTATTAAAACCATTTCTGTAACTCAATCTGTAGGCTGCTTTAATTTCTTAATTAAAATTTTAAAGTACAATAAGCAATCAATTTGAAGGAATTTTAATGTTAAAGTAAAATATCCAAGAAGAATTATTATATTAAACATTAGAAAGAGGTTTCATTTAGGTATTTACCTTGAAGAGTTGTAATAGATTTATGAGAAATTAATAGGTGTGGCATGACTTGCTCTAATGAACCCTGCCATTTGCAGCTAGCACCTGGACATGGGCAACTGTAAGGTTTAAAGTCACAGATCTCTTCATGATCAGCTTTTTCTGTATGCAGAAGTGACATGTTGCAGCCAGATGTAGAATATTTACAGAGAAACATAACAGTGCTTGCAACTTTCTCCATAGCAAGATTCCTTATATTGCCTAAAAGTTGTAGAACATATTTTCAGTAACAAGAAACACATCTTTTACCTATGCTTTAAAATTAAGTAAACCTATATATATATATATATATATATATATATATATATATATATATATATATATATATATATACAAGCAAAAAAAATACAAAATATTCAATAAATGTAAGTCTTGAGTAGTAGAAGAATAAGGAAATATATTGACTCTCACTAACACTAACTACATTTAATTACAAGTCTCTTATTTATATCTGTGTTGTAAGATTAAGGTAAAGAATTAAATAAAGCATTCTATTAATGTCATGAGTGTTGAAATTCAATTGCTTTGCCTGAAATACTAATTTTTTCAATACAAATCTAGAAATAAGTGTAACAGGTAGATAATCTTACCAAACTTTCATTACTCATAAATATAAAATACAATTTCTAAAACAAGAACACATTTTAATTTGTGATTTTTCTTTGTAAATTTTGATCATTGTTTAACCACAGTGATAAGTCAGTTCAGTTAATTTATGGTTCCTACACTGCAACAATTTAAATTTCCTAAGCAAAAATAAATCAAGTAATTTATTTTAACCTAAAAATTAGTTCTAAGTTGAAGAAATCGAAACTGAACATAGCGATATTTCCATATCAATAAAAATAACATCAGGAAATTGCAGCGAAATAGATTTTTCCTTACTTTGTCAATTTTCAGTTCTTCAGGCAGACATTTAATTTCTTTTTTAACCCTTGAAATGAATGCTTTGTTTTTAATATATAATAGCTATAATAGGAGTTCAAATATGTATTTAACTTAGAAACTATCAGAGTTTGGAGAAGATTAGTGCTCAAGTCACATGAGCAATATGAGTAGTTAATTTTGGAGGACTGATAAGTAAGTTCTAAACTAATAATTCACTAAGGAAGGTTAAAATTGAGTCTGGTATCATCTCTGCTATTAAGAAAGTCAGATTGTGCTTGTTTAGGTACATTGAGAGAAAATGAACCCCAGCAGGGTGCTTAAGAAAATGTTATATGATACACTATGTAGAAAAAGGAAAAGGCTCAAGCTGAGGTAAATTAATTGATTTAATAAGCTAAATTGACTTATTGTAGAAACAAACAAAGATTCTGTTTGTTTACTCAATGACTTATTGTCGTTAACTTCATATTCAAAATGGAATTTTAAATATTCAAATTTCACTTTAATGTAAACATTTCAATTATATAATAGTTAATGTTGCATTTCTTCATATTTAGAAAAGCATTAATATTTTAAATATTACAAAAAATTATGTACTCTCAAAATTAAATTGGATTCCATTAAAAATTACAAGAATTATTTGAAATTCACTGAATTATAATAAGTAAGATAGCGAACATTTCACATTACAGAATATCTTATAATATGTAAGTAATAAAATCCTTACTTTGTTTACAATAACATGAACTTCAAAATTACCTAATGGTCCTCGACATGTTGGGCAACATGTCAATTTTGGGCGGCAGTTACTGCAAACTAAATGCCCGCTTTGACACTGCAATATAGGAGGAAGGACATAGTCAAAACAGACAGGGCACTCAAATAAGGATGCCAAATCTGCAGTAACAGGTAAAACTGACGATCCAGCAGATGTGGAAGGGCTGACTGAAGTAACCACTAAGTTATTAGCACCTTTCCTCTTGTAGGAATTAGATTTTGAACTTTGCGATGACATTGTTGGATGGGTTACTAGAAAAAAATGTAATTATTTTTTATAATATCAGAAAATAAATAAAAAAAAAAACAAACTAAAAAATGATATTTTATTAAATTACTTATTTACTACCATCTGTTTTATGAGAAACATTATGGTGATATGTATATTTTATAATCCATTTCATGGTTAGTGATACTATGTATTCCACTAAATACCTCAGTCATTATTTTAATAAATTATAGGGAATAAAATTTAGCATTTAATTAGATAAAAGATACTATAAATTATTATAATTAACATACTTCATTAAAGCTTATTACTATATTATCATTAACTATTTTTTGTTTTGATATTGAGAATTAATATTGAATAGACTATAGCAAATAATTTAAGGTATAGTTCCTAAGAGAATTATATTCATTGAAATATAAAATAAAAAGACTGACATTCTAGCTTGAATTGAAGAGATCATAAGCTAACAGACACAACACAATATCCTTATGTATATACCTGATATATAATTTGAGATTCCAACCATTTACATAAATTATATGCATATTTTTGAATGTATAAATTGGAGTTATTTAACTTTTTCATGTTCGACATGAAAAATAAAGTAGAGTATTAACTTATAAAAGAACATATGACCCAGATCGGTTATACTAATAAACTAATAGTAGATTCCATTAGTTTGAAAAAAACATTGAAAAAGTACATTGTTTTTTACTTGGCATGCTCTGAAAAATGACATCTTACATGTTTAATACAGATAAAAAATTTCCAAAACCATATTTCTAGCTTTAACCCAGTGAACAATGACTATATATATACTTTAATATATTGTATCTGTACAGCTGTAATCTGAAGTCTGACAATTTTAATATTTATTCTTTCATTTGGAATATAGTACAAAATTTAGTTGATTTATTTATGACAAAAATATAAAAAAAATGGCTACTAGATCTTTTATTTGATGAGAGTTGGTGTTAAAAAATACAAATCACAAGTTTCATCCTATTTATCCCATTTAATTTTATTACCTCTATTTTTATACGCAGTGAATACACAATTAATGTCTTAAAGACAATTAAAACTTTGTCAACGTAAGCTTATAATCTTATGCATTTATATAATTTCAAACAGCAGAAAATGAAATTGGGCATCATATATATTACAATTTTTAATATCAGTACACTTTTGACAACCCTAGTGTTACAAAAAAATCAAATGCTATTACATTTTTGACACAATTATTGGGACATGTCAATAGTTTCATTTTAAATAAGATTAAAGAAGAGATTAAGATTAGATTATTTTTATGCTATAGCTTGATGGAACTCTCAGTATAATCACAGACAAATATACAATTTTCGAGGCCCCTTGTGGGGATCAATTTTTCCAATCAACTTTGTGAGGATAAATTAATACTATTTAATAATACTTAATTAAAACTAGTTCTTTATGGTTTCAAGGTAATTGCTTTTAACATAAAAAAGGAAATAAGAAACCTATATCTGAAGAGGAAAAAGAAGATATTCCAGAATCTCTTTTAGACTACGAAATTCCCATTTTAGGGGGAGAAGGGATTGTAGAAAGTTTAAAGGTATCAAGGTTTTCATATGAACTTATTATGGTAACTGAGGAAGGAGACCCATTGATGTAAGTAGCAAAATACACCCCTCACCGGATCGATTTCAAAGAATTCTCAGTCTAGGCAAAGAATAGACAAGTCAGGAGAAGTTGTAAAGTTTAAAAGAGATAAAATTCATTTGAAATGGGAGTAATGACAAAGTTTAAACACAGCTTTACGGGAAAACTGAAATGGAGCTTATAATAAAGACAATATTATAACAATCAAAGAGATTAACCGGAAAGTGTAAAACAATAAACAAAGAAATTGAGGAAATTTCAGTAAATTTTAGTGACTTCAGGAACTTGATGAACTTAGGGGATTCGAAGAGAAACATAGGAACAACATAAAAAGATTAGGGAAATGAAACTGAATTAAAAAAAACCTGGGAACAATCTTGATTACAATATAAAGAAATTATAGAACTTTAGGAACAAAGTATTCAATCACTTTCAATATACATGTGAAATGACAGTGTGAACTCTGCTACTGACTATAGAAAAAAATAAATTACAGTTCTCTAATGAAAATGGCAATAAGGAAAATAACACAAGCTCACCAAAATTTTACACTTGGTTTCATCCATTAAATACAACAATATTATATCAAAAAAATGCCTATTTGCAGACAGTAAAAAACCATGTGTACTATCACCTCTAAATCTATCACGTCCAAGTCTGTACTCAAATTCACCAGAGAGGTTTGGTGTCAGTATTATAAAGAGATTCCCCATTTTTGTTTATTTAATACTGAACTACTTCAGTGCAAATGAGCCTTAACATGGCCAAGGCTTCATTAATTCTACAGTGCCACATTTAGTAGTAGGATGTTATTTTAAAAAGGAAATTGAAATATTTTATTTATCTACAATGATTTTTTTCAAATTATGGTCATTGAAAAAAGCTGCCTTATTTTATTTCCTAAGTTTTGAAGAAGCAAGTCTGTGAATGCATTATTGTAATTTATGGCATTGTTTTTAATAAGTTTTGCTTCAATGAACATGCTAATTGCATTAACTTTCTATAACATTTGTCACACGATTTCTCAATAAAATGTTGGATAAATTAATTAGTTATGCCATTCTCATCATCAAATTGTTATGAACAGAGGGAAAAAATGGAAAAAGCAGGTTTGATGATATCTCGTCTGTAAGTATCTTGGTTTTCATCACTTCTTTATTATCTAGCTTTCCCTTATCTAAGCATACTTCTTCTTCATCATCTTCCAGTTCTTCAGGCTGTAGCCCAGAAGATAATGATCACTTTCATAAAGATGATAAATATTTCTCGCCCAATGATGAATATTTAGAAAGTGCTACAAATAACACGAGTGAGATAAAATGGTACAAGTTGAGCGACCAAAAATAAAATAAATTCTTTCTTGGTTGGCAATAAGCATAATACACTCAACCGCAAAAAAAACCGGACACTTAGATTTAGTCTTATAATTTTGTTAAATACTTAATATATATGTATATTAATCTTTTTAAAATAATTGGTTAATCTATAGGTTATTTAAACAAAATCTGCCAAAAGTGAATAATTTTTATTGATTATTTACAAAAAAATACAAAATAAAAAAAAATGAAAAAGATAAATTAACACATTTAAAAAAAAATTATTCTTCATTTTTTTACAGTGAATGGTAGACTTCGCGACCCCAAGCGTTTCGGCAATGTAACGTAAGCTCCGGCCTTCCATCTTAGTTTGAAAGACCCATTATTCTGGACCGAAATAAAAATAAAACATTAATTAAAGAAAATGCTTGGTTAATAATTAAAGATGTTTAAATATGCGAAAAACTACTTACAGTTTAGAATAGATCAACTTCACGACAAATAAATCTAATCTGAGTTTTATCTAATTGTTTACTAATCCTGAAGTGATTAGTTCAATGGACTTAGACTCCAAATTCTCTGTAATAACTAGAATACCCACATAAAGAAAATTGCTGAAAATTAGCTTTTAATACGACAAAAATGAAGTGTCCGGTTTTTTTTTTGCGGTTGAGTGTATAATCCAGTTCTAACATTTTGAAACACAAAGTCCATTATCACTATGCATGATATGCCTGTACTAGTTGACCCATTAAAAAAAAGGAATGAAAAGGATGAAAGGAAAAAAAAATTTAAGAAATCAAAAAGTAGGGGACTGCCATATGAAACCTATTCAAAAATTAAAATGGCAAGAGAAGAAAATACACTACCTTGTGGATTGCAGTGCAAAACTTAATGTTCAAATAGGCTTACAGAAGAAATAATTCAACAGTTTTCAAACTGCTGAGGTTTAGGAACATAAACATACAACAGGGTATAAATAGCTCAGTAGGGGAGATTTCTTCAAGGTACTGTTACAAAGGAAGTAAGAGGGTTGCGAAATAAAGGACATAAAATATAGCTTTTATTTCAGAAAAAAAAAACTATTTTTCAAAAACATGCTGGAGATTAATAATTCGTATAGTTCAAAATCAAAGAAACAAGAGAACTTATACAATGACTGAGGCTTAAAAATAATCACGGGAAACACTGAGAAATGAATCACAAATTACTCGAAGAGATACAGACATATAGTGAACCTATTCCCAGAAATGAATTATTATACAAGGGCAAAAACTAAGAAGAAATTTATTGTTAGAACCAAGATCCACAGAGAATATACACTAATATCTAGTATGCAAAGTACTGTATGCAAGCTATGTCATATTTCATATGGTTTCACTAATGATTACAATATTTTTTTTTCTCACCTTCATCTTTCTCAAGTTATTCTCTGAGAAATAAATGAGTATGAGAAAAAATTGGAGCAAAATGCTTTGTCAAAAAGAAAACTGACGAAAAGAATTTTTATGGGATTGCTGAAGTTTGTGGCCTCATAGCTGTAATGCGGACACCCCAAAGTGTTGCTTCTATTTGTTATTGTAAACCAAAACTGAATATTTCACTAATTATGCAATAAAATCAAATTTTACTGAAAGCTGCATTCGGAATGAATCATATATCTTGGTGTATATGAATTAGCTACGCATATATTCAAAGTGAAAAAAAATATAAGCAGGGGCTGCGTAAACTAAGCAGGTTTCCCAAGTGCTAGTATAACATACCTGTTATACCATATCACTACACATTCTCTATATCCACATAAAATCACAGAGATATTTTGAATTTTCAAATTCCCCCCTCCCTAAACCCCATTCTAGGTCCAATGTCAGCAATTAACTATTATAGTCTTAAGTGTTGAAAGAAACAGGTAAATATGAAGCATGGTGTGAAACAAATAAACAGGTTCGAGTTAAGAACGTGTGTGGGTGTGTTTGTGTGTGTGTGTGCGTGCGAATACCAAACTACAACAGTCAAACTTTAAGGATACTTGGAAGCTCGAACAATGTCCTCCAAATTTCAAAATTTGCTTAGAGTCTTAATTCCAAGAATTGTGCTATTAACCTAGAAGTTGAATAAACTATCATTAAATCCTAATCTTAATTCAAAAATCACTGCACTTCTAGGTTCTGTGGGGTAACATCTCAGTTTTATTATACATTTATTGTATACACAGTGTATCGCAAGTAGTTGACAATCCTTAAAACTGTAAAACTACACCAAAAATGTAGTTATACGCCACCAACCGCAAGTTTTGTAACATGTGCCGTTCTAAAGGTTATTTCGAGAAGACCATGTTTTTTGTAGGAAACCCCCACATACATATTTGAAATCAACATTAAATTTACTTAAGGCTTATGCACTTTCAATGTTCAAAAGTAACTTTTTCACACCACAATTACAGATCAAAAAATAGAAATTTAAAAATGTCTAGTTAGCGACAATGTTTCGAGGATCACTACTCTTCCAAAAAAGGTCCTACAAACTGCCGAATCTTACAAAGTTGTAAAATTTAATTAACTTTCTAACGGTATGCTCAGAACTGCAATTATCTCTCAACTTCATAATGTAATTGGAATGGGAGTGAAAAAAAACAACAACTAATAAATAAAACTTACATCATGTTTATTTTTTTGATCTTATCAAAAATAAATGAAAATTATTTTGGATATAAATTAAAAAGAATAATTAATGTAATCCTTACAATGAAGTCGAATGATAAATATGAAAATAAAGTTTAGTAATTTTATAATGTAATTAGAATAGGGGGATAATAGAAACCTATGAACGTGAGGAGTGGCTGACATGAGCAAAGTTCTTGTTTACTTATTATGGATTGTGTTCGGATTATGGCTAACATTATCTCTCTCATCCACTGTCTGCCTACTTTCTGTTAATAATTGTCAGTATCATGCAAATCTTCAGTCTAATAAGTTTGAGCCGAATTGAAGAAGTACAATGCCAGATTTATACACAGCTGAGGGTTGATATGATTTTCATGTAAGGGGCTGCCAGAGGTAATGGCCTTCGAGCACAAGAAGAATATCACAATCTTTTCCCAAATCGACAAAGATATTCAGACTGAAGAACTATTGAAAATACTTATCGCATCATGAGAGAAACAGGCTCTACACCAAGACAACCCACTATGTTCATGGGAAATGGAGCTACCGATGGCATTTGGGTGATGGTACGTTCAACAGTGTTGCGAGAGGCGCAACTTCCCTGGTCGCATAATTTGGACAAATGAGGTGACATCCACACGTGCGGGCACTTTCAACTCGCGAAACTCTCACCTCTGGTCTCATGATAATCCACATGGCACGAGGGAACGCCACTTCCAGCATCAGTTCAGTGTGAACGTGTGGTTAGGCGTCTGTGGGCAGCATGTGACACAACCCGTTTTTTTACCTGGACGGTTAAATGCAAATGCGTTTTATGATCTTCTTCAGAACGATATAAATACGGCACTCCTCGAAGCAATGCCACTTGAAGTAGAGCTATGGTGGCAAATGGACGGGTGTACAGCGCATAATGGACGAGCTATAACGAACTGGCTTAATCAGGAATACCCTGGAAGATGGATCGGGAGATATGGGCCTATGCTTGGCCAGCCCGAAGCCCTGATTTGACGCTGCTTGATTTTTACGTATATGGTAGGCTTAAGTCTTTAGTGTACAGAGTACCCATTCGGGACATTAATCACCTGATTGGAAGAATTTGCGAATCATGTCTAACAATTAGATCCATGACGAGATTAGAAGGGCTACACCAGCGGTGTTGACCAGATGTTGTCAGTGTATTCTACAAGGAGGAAGCCAGTTTCAGCAACTTTTATAATTTTTTTGCCTTCAAATTTAATGTAAGGGCTACTTTAAATTATGTTAATTATTTTTAATTTATATCAAAAATAATTTTCATTTATTTAAGTAAACATGAAGTCAGTTTTATTTATTAGTTGTTTTTTTCTCACTCCTATTCCTATTACATTATGAAATTGAGAGATAATTGGAGTTCTGAGTAAACTGTTGGGAAGGTAATTAAATTTTAAAACTTTTGTGAGATTCAGCAGTTTGTAGGATCTTTTTTGGAAGAGTAGGGTTCCTCAAAACATTGTCGCTAACTTGACTTTTTTTTAATATCTATTTTTTGATCTGTAATTGCGGTGTGAAAAAGTTACTTGTGAACATTGAAAGTGCATAAGCCTTAAAGTAAATTTATAGCTGATTTCAAATATGTAATGAAATGTTGAAAACAAAAGTGTAAAAGTAGAGAAAATTGGGGTTTCCCTACAAAAAACACGATTTTCTCGAAATAACCTTTAGAACGGCATATGTCCGGGACAGAATGAGATAAAACCTGTGGTTGGTGGCGTTTAACTACATTTTTGGTGTAGTTTTACCGTTTTAAGGATTGTCAATTACTTGCAATACACCCTGTATAGTGTTTGCAAGCTTCCTTCTTGCTCATGAGTAAAGAATTTTAAACCTATAATACTTAATTTATTCTTATGCTTCTAAGAATTTAATAAGCAGAATCATTAAATCAATGTTAATTAGGTTAATTTAATGACTTAAATGATCTCTGAACAGACATCGATTTTTTTAAAATAAATTGTGTAATGTATAACTTTCAATATTCTTGCTTAAAATAGAAAAATTGCCTGGGTTCTATTCCCCATGGAGATGGGATTTTATTTTTCAAAAGTTCTTGCATAACCAAAGAAGGGGGTCAATGGCTCTTTTAAAAGCATATTTATAAACACCAAGCCAATAGAGCTTTGATAAATTACAAAATTAAGCAACATTTATTCCTTGAATACTTTATTAATAATTAGTTACTCTTCAACTAAAATGTAGACATAACCCTGGTTGATGAACAGGCATAGGTATTGAAAAGAATGGCAAATGCCAAGGAAAAGAACTGCTGTTTTTGTATAAGTAAAGGGTGAAGGTCACGTGAACATGAACACAGAGTTAACATGAATTTTTAAAAATACATTGTTAGTGTTTTGTATCTGCAGCCCAGGGTGGTTGATGTAAGCCTTTTAGCAGATTTTCCTTGAGGGTAATCAGCTATTGAGGTTGTACTTATGACACGATTTTCAAAAAATGCCCTCAAATGCCCATTGATCCTACCTAGTAATGATGAAAATGAGGTCCATTCAAATTTTATAAATATATATATATATATATATATATATATATATATATATATATATATATATATATACACACACACACACACACACATATGTCTGTTAACGCTCTAGTGGTCACAATTTTTGTTTAATCATTACCAAATTCGATATATAAGCGTTTTATGTAAAAAGAAAGATCAAAGTCATTAACGGCTGAAATCAGAGTGGGGGAGGGGGGTTTAGAGGGGAGGAATTTAGAAAATTTGAAATATCTTTGTTATTATACATCGGATTGAAAAAGTATATAGAACCAATGTTATTACAAATTAACTGTTCTATAAATGTTGCTATCTACGTATTTTCACTATCTTGATTATTAACTGAGATATTTGCATTTTTTAGTTTTTTGCCTTCAGTAAACCCCCACTCCTACTCTTGTCATATTAACAATAAGCTGTTATACTATGAAGCACTTTATTTGAAGCCTAAATAACAAATATTGTTCCCATTGAACTTTTAGGGCTTGAGATAAATGCAAACATGTGATGCACGTGGGAAATCTGCTTAGGTAACGCAGCCCCTGCATGGCGTTTTTTTTTTTTGGCTTTGAAAGAATAATTAAGTCATGTAAAAGGGAGGTGAAATTCTAGTCATAAAGATGAGATGTATAGATTTATTAAAAACTCATTAATTAGGAAAAATTAGTAGTCCCACCCAGTTAAATGTTGAGTAAAGAATAAATGACATTTAATTAGAATATATCAAGGATGTGATAGTTCAATAAAAAAGAAAAAGTGCAATTTAGGTATAAAAGTTAAGTTAGAAGAACAAGGTATACAAGAAAAATACTTATTAGTGTCCATGTTAATAATTTATTAATTAAAGAAAAAATGTTATTCTACAAATCTTGAATTAATAAAACATTCGGATATGTGTGTCTCAAAAATTATGTGTATAAATACATCAAAGGGTTAGTTTTTAAAATCTGGTATGCCATCTGAAACAAAATAAAAATACACTCATTAAATAAATAAATAGTTAAAGCTCAGAGAGAAACAATTGTAACTATAGGCTTTAAAAAAAATAAAAATAAAAACCAAGCTAGAAGAGATTTATTACACAGCTACTTTTATTTCTTTCAATATTTTAGAAGAAACCTACTGTCATTTATGATGAAAAACCTTTATATGTTCCTCATAAGAGGCATAGATTAGGAACTAATAATACTTCATTCTTAAGTAATAACTTATGAAAATCCCAGGCATTTGTATCAACAATATTCACAACTTTTGTCAACAAGCAGCCATCAATTTAAAATCATAAATAAAAAAACAAAATAGCAACTTTTACTGAAATAAAAGAAGTCTGTTAGATCCTACGACATATTGTTAGCAGAAAAAAGAAACCCTAACTTTAAACCTATTAGTACCACAACAGAATATAATGGAACTGGGACCGTTAAGAGTGAGCCTCTAATTAGCAGATTTCCCTTAATGGAAATCAGCTATTTGATGTCATACTCATGACACGATAATCGACATTTTTCTTCAAATGTCCATCAATCCTATCCAGGAGATGAGGTATGTTCAAAATGATATATATATATATATATATATATATATATTTGTCTGTTACCGCTCTAGTGGTCGCAATTTTTGTCTTATCATTGCCAAACTTGTTATATAATCGTTTTACACAAAAAGAAAGATCAAGTTCGTTAACAGCTGAAATCGGATCAGGGGGAGGGGGGAGTTTAGAGGGGGAGAATTTCGAAAATTCTTAATATCTCCGTTATTATGCGTCGGATCGAAAAATTGTATAGAACCATTCTTATTGCAAATTTAATCTTCTATAAATGTTGTTATGTACATTTTTTCACTATCTTGATTATTAACTGAGATATTTGCATTTTTTAGTTTTCGGTCGTCAGTAAACCCCCACTCCTACTCATCTCATATTAACAATATTCTGTTATGTTATGAAGCACGTTATTTGAAGCTTAATTACCAAATATTGTTCTCATTGAACTTTTTATTTTTGAGATAAATGCAAAAACGTGACGCACGTGGGAAATCTGCTTAGTTAACGCAGCCCCAGCATTACAGACTTTTACTTATACATATACATATATAATAAATATAAATGAATTAAGAGTGACGTTATAGCAGTCTGTCATAGATTCCTAATATAGTATTAGAAATTACTAATAAGTAATAATACAAGGCAATAAGTAAAATATAGTGATATTTTAAAAAATATTTTATTAAATTTAATTACTAATAATAAAGGATCCCTTTACACTTTAGGTAGTACAGAAGATTACTGTTTCTTAAGTAGTTAATTTTTTCATTGGGATCGTTGAAAAAGAAAAAAAAACCCTTGCTTACTAAAATCAACAGTCCCTATAGAAAATATAAAATTAGCCTTTTTAAAGTAAAATTGACATTATACAGAACATAAGATAACTTACCCCTTCTATCCATAGCCCAGAAGACTCTTGAACACCAAGAACACTGAAGCAATAATTGGAAATATACGCCAAAGCTAAAATAATTACAAAGTATATGTTTTAAGCTGAAATAAAATAATTGGTTACAGATTCCGTAACTGTAGATCAGGTGGAGAGTGAAGTAGTGGAATTATATAAAGTTAAGTAAACTATATTTAGAAATTCTATAGAAGTTGAATAAACTCTAACTTCAGGGATACAAAAAAATGTGAGCCATTTTGCAAATATAAATTCTGCCCAATTATTCAATTAGAAAAAATACTACCAGTGAGTATTATAATACTATAATAACCTGTTGAGCAGTTTTAATATTTTAATGGTTAATCGGTTACTTAAATATTTGCACGCTCATCCAGATTTATATTTATTGAAATGATAATAGTATTTATGGACTCAAAGTGAATAGATTATATATTACTGTGATGATACTTCAATTTTATCAATCAATTTCTTTACACTTAGTCATGAGAAAATGTTTATTTATAATGTGCCTTATACACAAATGATGTTCAAATTTATATACACTGAAAAATCTGATTTTTTATCAAATCTTGTCTCATTAAAGTTACGGTTTACAACCATATACCCTTACTGATCATATATGATCAAATGTAACTTTTTAAATGAAAGTCAGTGCTTAACTTACTGGGAAAGCAACTTCTCCAATTGTTAATAAATTTGTTCTTTGGTTGAAAAAAAAATAGTATTAACTAATACTACTACAATGTTCAATTGATGTGTGCCTGTTAGTCCCATTGTTCAAAGTAAGAGGAATTTTTTGCTGTTCCATTTGCTCTGTGATAGCAGGTGAAGATATCAAGTTGAAATTTGGTAGTGCTATAATATTTATTTGACAATTCCATCATAGGGAAGTCAAAAATACAATACTATATGAAACCATAACAGCCCCTAAAAGTTATGACATAAACATGGAATATTATTTAAAATAAAATTATGGAGACCCCATAAATGTAATAATATTAATTTCATGTAATACATGGGATGCCTATTACACGTTTATTTAAGTAATATTCCATTAATCTGTAAATTTATAAACTTAAAGTTGCTTCTCCATAAGTAAAGAGGACCATTTCATTCATACCATAAATTGGTGTTACTGAAAGGTGTTATTTGCATAAAAAGGGAAACAATACTTATTAACTTTATAAATAAAAGGAAACTGATGATTAATTTGTATTATTACACGTAATAGACAAATGAAAATAAAATATGCCAGCTTTTAAAAAGAGTTATACAAAATATGACTTACATTTATAGATTCAATATGTAACTAAATTGCAGTATATTGATATTCTGGAGGGAGGGTGGTTGCGAGTGGATGATGCTATTAGCACAACATTCTTAAGGGGACATAAAACACATCACTTTATAAGTGAACTGGTAATGGGCTAACTACCATTTCAACTGTTTAGTCCTGATAAAGCGATTTAGATTTACAGAGCTTCAACTAGTACTAGAATGTACCTCCTTCCTCTGGCAGGGAGCCCTTTTATGTATCCCAGAAATGTGTAGACGTTGGGCGGGAGCTCTTAGTCACAGCTTTCTTAGGAACAGCCAAGGAGCCTAAATCATTCAAGTTTATCGTTAACTTAATTAGCTCTAATATGATGCCTACGTGTAAATCAATTCTCCAGAACCGTGCAAGAGGAAGCCACCCTCCCCGGGGAAGTCTCCTGCTGCCTACAAGATGAGCGATGAGTTATCCAATCAATCAAATCAAATTTGAACCACCCAAAGATATTTCAAATCTGAAAATTATATTAAATTACCTTGAAATTTGAGGTGCTGTCAACGTGAAGTTCCAGAATTAATAATACGGTAACCAAATAAATTAAATATATAACAATTTTACTCAACTGATCCATTATAAAACATTTATATGCTATACAGGATTATTGATATTACCCAAACTCATCTAAGCTGACATTCTACAATAGCAGTTACAGCTAAAAGTCTATCATATAAATTAATCAACTAAATTCAATACTACAGCTCAAATAAAAGAATTATTAAACATTATAATTCTTACTGAACATTTATAGTATCAAAATAAGGAAAATAATTGAACTATATTTGATCATCATATGTTCATGCAATTCACAACCAAAGTACACTACCTCTTTACTCAAGAAGTACCTCAATTGCAAGGAGAATTCACCATTAAGGAGTTTAACACAGACCATTTGTTAAATTTTGATAAAGGTTCCACCTCTCTTAGTAATCCAAGGAGAAATAAAACAAACTCATCAATTAAATACTAAGAATAAAAAAATGGATGTTGTGAAAATTGATAAAACAAAGACAAAATTCAAAAAATGAAAACTAACAAAGTTGAAGATAGAAGATTATTTTAGCCAAGGAACAATGAAGCAGACATATGAAAATAAAAGTATTTCTATAAAAAAACCAATTATGTCACAGCATGATGAATAGAATAAAAATCCTAAGGTCAAAACCCAACAAAAATATTATATAATCCTTCGATGGCGAATCAATATAGAAAGCCTTTAAATATATTCTGAGTGGATCACATCTGAATGAGTTTTAACCATATAAAAAACAAAAGTAAAAACAAGATACTAAATACATTGTTTAAAAGCTAAAGTCTGTGGCAAATTTTATATAGAAGAATTGTCAAAAACCCTAAGGGAAAAAAAATATCTATAATGTCAATAATTCGCTAAAATATTAAGGGCGTTATTTATTTTTTTCAAGTTTCATGTTTTGTTTAGTGTTATTACTATGGAAACTATACAGAACAGTATTTATTTTTTTATGAGGTCATGAATGATGATTTCAGTTACATAAAGTTTTAGCGGTCACACTTGTTATTTGATCCCAAAACTCATCAATATTAGTCATGTAAAACTAATGATAAAATTTCTTAATGCCCAAAATGTGACCCAATGATGCGTTAGTTTAGTAAAGGAATGGGCTGCAACAGTTCTTAATATCTCCTTTATTATACAATGGTTCAAAAAATATAATATGATCAATAAAGTAATGTCCTAGAATTGTTTCCTCGTTAATAGAGTTACTTGTATTTTTTGTGTTTCCAACCTTCCCCACTATTTGTCTTGTGATTTTTCTTAACACTAGTATATAACTAAACACTCCATGTCTATTTTAAATTTCTTACATAATGAAGTCTTATTAAGGGATTCATATTGAAAGAGGAAAAGAGTATAGATAGACAATTCAGCAATTTATAATTTCGTTGGATATACTGGAGTATTTGAGTAAAACAAAAAACATAATAAATTTATATCCCGAGCTATGCCTGGCTTATTACAACTGACATCAGCTGAAAATCATTCCTATTTTCTTCAAAGGAGAAATTGGAGAAGAAGTTTCTTGGCTATAAAATTTTTAAAATGATATGCTCTAATCTATTTGTGGTGAAATATATGTGCTAAAATATAAAAAAAATAAATAAAAACTATAGCAATTAAATCAGGTAGACTAACTCTTGGACATCAATGTACAATCCCTAAAATAATTTAAAATACAACTTTAACACCGAAAAGTACATTATCTCATTACCTATTTCTTACTATAAACTTAAGAAAGAAGAAAAAAAAAACCCCCTTAGAATGTCGTAATTTCATATTTAGGATTATAGTAACATATAGTACCTTTTGATCAAAATCAAATAAAGGGATGGGGGATTTAAGAATGGCAAAAATAAAAAAATGTAAACTCTTCCACAATAATGTTAAACCAAATATCAATAGATTCAATGTGATTTTAGTTTCCATTGACAACAGTAGTATGCATCCCAACACCTCTGTCAATGAAGGCCTTCATTCCATGAAACACTATCACTGGAAATTAACAGATAATTTCACATATATGGAGTATGCAATTAGATGGAAGTTAGTAATAAATAATTGGTCTATTAAATGTTTTAATTTTTTATAAATAATTTTTTTTAAAAAAAAGGCTATTCTATGAAACTATAAATGTCACAACTGTAAACAGCTTCTAGTGGAGAAAATGTTTCACACAAAATGTACCTATGAACATAATGTCATGCGAATTTATAAATGCGTCACAGCCACAATTAAAAAATAATAATAAAAACGAAGAAACTTTTAATGACAAAGATTTTAATAAGAGAGAATATATTATATAATAATATAAATATATACTGGAAAGTATTTTAGGAACAATCAGATTTTTAAAATAATAAAATGTAATTAATTGAATATGCATAAAAATAAATTAATAGTAATTCTAATCTAAAACATTCAAAATAATCATTTATTTACCAAAAATTAGTTTTGAGATGGCATAAATTAAATTAAATATTTGAAATTCATCAACAATTGTAATTACAAATTTGAACAGTAATAATACAATTAACTTTCCAACAAATTTCAAAACTGATTGTCTTTATTATTTAAAGTCGGTATATATAATCAAAGTATTTTTAATTGATAAATTAAAGCAATAGCATTCAAATTTAATTAATGAGGAAGTTTCATTTTCTTCATATAAATAATAGGGAATTATTTCAAATTTCATTACAAATTTACAAACTATTTTTTTTTAAATATTAAGAATATTTAATAAATAAATTTGAACTAACCAGAGGAAAATAAAAAAATTTATACACAGAAAAACAGAAGAAAATATTGCTCCCAATATTTAGCATGGTCCTCGAATTAATGATCTACATTATCATAGATGTAGATTTCAATTTTCACCAGCTAACAATTTTTTTAATTATTATTTTCTTTAATTGTGAAATAATTAATTTTTAAAGATTTTATCTAGAAAATGTTCAATAATTTAATTATTTTAAAATAAATAATGGATTAATAAATTACTGCTAATATGCAAACTAGTTTTTATTTATTTTTCTGTCATATTAAAGACAATTTAAAAACCTTCAAAGAGGGTGTGTGTTTGGTGTCAGTGATTGCATGTGTATATGTGTACTTGCCTATTTGTAGGCTTAATATACAATGGGAAAATATACAAACAAATACATACTCTTCAGTTATTTTTAGATAATTATCCAAACATATATCTTCTGGAATGACAAATATATGTATATATATAGACCAATATGACACAACAAATTATCTATCTTTACAGTCTTCATTTAATTTATATCAACACAAATATTTAAAGGTAATTTTAGCTGAAGAGTAGTAAGACTAATATTTTCAAAAATGAACAACCACTAATAACCAAAACAATCGAAAAATAAGCACTTTAAACTGGAAAACATAAATGAATAGGTCTTATTAATACCGAAAAATAATGAAAATAATTAAAATATATTATTTCCCTTTATCTACCTATGTTTATCCTAAGGCTCGACAAGTGGCAGCTAAAAGAAAATAGCCGTAAACTTTAAAACTGGAAGATTCATAGTAGTAAGGAGCTACTGAGCGTAGCATTGACAAGTAAGCAGGCAAACTACTGACTGAAGAAATACGGCTTGATTGCCTTCAGCCAGTCGAATGCTGATAAGTAGGAACAGAGGTTCACTAGACAGCGTGCCGGCAAACACTGACGTCATGACAACCATCTACCTTAGTCATGTAAAACTAATGATAAAGTTTCTTAATTCCCAAAGATGTGTTAGTTTAGTGAAGGAATGGGTTGCAACAATTCTTAAATTCTTCTTTAATAGACAATGCTTCAAAAAATATTATATGATCAATAAAGTAATGTCCTAGAATTGTTTCCGCGTTAATAGAGTTACTTGTATTTTTTGTGTTTCCAACCTTCCCCACTCTTTGTCTTGTGATTTTTCTTAACACTAATATATAACTAAACACTCCATGTCCATTTTAAATTTCTTAAATTATGAAGTCTTTTTAAGGGGGTTCATATTGAGAGAGGAATAGAATATAGATAGACATTTCAGCAAGCAACATTTTTATGATTTCGCTGGAAATACTGGAGTATTTGAGTAAAACAAAAAACATAATAAATTTATACCCCGAACTATGGCTGGCTTATTTCAACTGACACCAGCTGCAAATTATTCCTTGTTTCATCTAAGAAGAAATTGGAAAAGAAGTTTCTTGTCTATAAAATTTTCAAAATGATATGCTCTAATCTATTTGTGGTGAAATATATATGCTAAAATGTAAAAAAAAATGAATAAAAACTACAGCAATTAAATCAGGTAGACTAACTCATGGACATCAATGTACAATCCCTAAAACAATTTAAAATACAACTTTAATACAGAAAAGTACATTACCTCATTACCTATTCCTTACTATAAACTTGTGAAAGAAGAAAAAAAAACCCTTAGAATGTCGTAATTTCATATTTAAGATTACAGTAACATATAGTACCTTTTGATCAAAATCAAATAAAGGGAAGGGGGATTTAAGAATGGCAAAAATAAAAAAATGTAAACTCTTCCACATTAATGTTAAACCAAATATCAATAGATTCAATGTGATTTTAGTTTCCATTGACAACAGTAGTATGCATCCCAACATCTCTGTCAGTGAAGGCCTTCATTTCATGAAACACTATCACTCTAGTTGCAAATTAAAGAACATTATTGCAATTAAATAGAGATGTAAGCATGCAATTGATTCAAGCAACTTTATTTTTCTTCTCTAGGACGTGCTATTAAAAAATATCTGATGTAGTAATTATGGTGTTTTAAAGTAAAAAAAAAAGTCCGTCACGCAGGGGTTGCGTAAACTAAGCAGACTTCCCCCAGACGGATAGGACACACTACTGATCACTTCTCACCGTATAATTTGTATTTCTATGTAAAAATCCGATGAGTAGATGTGGCGGTTTACTGAAGCCTGAAAACAATTAAGTTCGAATAATATTTGTGCTAGGAAAAAATGTGCAGAACAACCATTATAGAGCATCAATAGTTCAACAAGATTGGCACTAAAGAGTTTTCGATAACGGAGATATTATGATTTCTTGAATGCCCCCTTCTATCAACCTATTTAAATATGGAGTATAGTATAGATCAAACACCCATTTTTGAGTTAAGACCGTAAAATCTTAAATGATGACGTCACACTACGTATTTGCAAGTACCTCACGCAGTAAAAGTTCAATACAAACAGTATTTAATAATTAGTAGGAGTTTGGGTTCACTGAAGGCTGAAAACTAAACAATCAAAATATCTTACTTAATATTCATATTAGAGAAATAATAAACATACCAATATTTATAGGCAATTACATTAATTGTATCTATTACAATTTTTCGATCTAACGTATAACAACGGAAATATTTTGAATTTTGAAATCGGCAATCTTCCCGTCCGATTTCAGCCGTTGACGAACTTAATATTTATATATACTATAACTTGATAATATATATATATATATATATATATATATATATATATATATATATATATATATATAAAATTGTAACTTCTGTTTGTACATTGATTTTTCTCTCGCAATGTTACGATACTTTTTCGTTACATGCTATAGATACGATATCTGCAATTTATTTCTTTGATGTCTGTTTGTTTGTTACCTTTTCACGCATAAACGGCTGAACCGAATTTTATGAAACTTGGTACGTACATTACTATTAACCCAACTTAGACTATAGACTAAACTCATAATCTCTGAAACGAACACGAGTGGGGGTGTTAAGGGAGGCTTGAAATTAAAAATAGCTACATTTTGTTTCCTATAGGTTTTTCTGCAAATATGCACATATCAAAAGTTGTTTATTTTGTTATTTACAGTAACTTTTGTTATATACACTTTAGCCGTACATCTAAGCATAAACAAAATATATGCTAAAAAGTATAGCGGGAGTCAACAATTTTTTGGGCACAAAAGACTGAACAGAACTGAACAAAACTCGGTATGTGAATTAGCATCAACTCCTCCATCAAAATGACGTATATAACGGAAAATTGGGATATTTCATTTCGTATTGTTTTTTTGGCAAACATGCAAATAAAAGAAGATGTTTATTTTGTAATTTATAGTAACTGTCGTTGTATAACCAAATATAAACGAGTTATATGATAAAAACTACAGCGGGAGTCAACAATTTTATTAGTACTCAATTTTATAGGGCACTGATGGGACTAAATTGAACTAAACAAAACTCCACATGTGAATTAGCATTTACCCTTCCATGATCATAAGCTATATCAATATTTCTAGGCCCGACCAAGAGTGGGGGTAGTAAGGGAAGCATTATATGAAAATCGATGTACTTCGTGTCCTATTGGTTTTTCGGCATGCATGCACATAAGTTTTTATTTTGAGTAACGTTTGTTATATTCACTTTTGTCGTACAACTAAGAATACATGAGATATATAATAAATAAATATCCGTCACAAGGTGCGAAAACTAAGCAGATTTCCCACACGAAGGTTTACTATAGGTTTAATATACATACAGGTAACACTACGATGAATGTTAAGTGAATAAATACAAATGGCAATGAGAAATCTTTCAGTCAATTTACAATACAAGTTAATAATCTCTATGGCAACAGAAAGTGACTGAATTGCAAACAAACAGGCCATCCAACCTCGTAGCGCTGAATAGATAGAGAGACCGGAAAGACACATTAATATAGCCTATTAATTTTATTGAAAACAATTTACTAAAGCTAGTGCTGTAATTTGTAATGAATCAGAATCTGTTTTATCTTAATCACTCAAATTTTAGTAATCCAAGAACAAAAGAAGGGGGGAGGAGGTGAACCACAGTACGTATTTGCATATATCTCACAAAGTAAAAGTTCAATGAAAACAATATTTGGTATTTAACCTTTTAATGAACTGGTTCATGATATAACAGCTTATTATTAATATGGCATGAGCAGGAGTGGGGGTATACTGAAAGCCGAAACCATAAAACGGTAGCTTTGGTGTCTTTTTGTTTGTTTGTTACGTTTTCACGCATAAACAGCTATACCGAATTTTATGAAACTTGGTATGTATATTACTACTAACCCTACTTAGACTTTAGGCTATATTAATATATTCTGAGACTAACAGGAATGGGGGTTATAAGGGAAATGTGAAATTAAAAATAGCGATATTTCGTTGCTTATTGCTTTTTCGGCAAACATTCACATAACAAAAGTTGTTTATTTTATTATTTACAGTACCTTTTGTTATATACACTTTTGTCGTATACCTAAGCATAAATGAGTTAGCAATGATGTTACAGCTTATAATCATAAGGGAGATTATAAGCTGTAACAACATTGCTAGGAACGAGCAGGAGTGAAATTAAAAATAGCAATATTTCGTTTCCTATTGATTTTTCTGCAAATATACACAACTGTCGTGTAGTTTATTTAAAGTAATAATTTATTTTGTTATTTTCTTTTATACACTTTTGTCGTATACTGAACCATAAACATGATATACTCTAAAAACTATAGCTGGCTTGATCAATTTTAAAGGAAAAAAATACTAAAGCCAACTCAACTAATCTCCGAATGTGGGTTAGTATTAATGCTTCTTTTATAATAAGCTATATTAGCATTTTTAGGAACAAACAGGAGTCGGGGATATAAGGGAAGCCTGAAATGAAAAATATCGATGTTTAGCTTACTTTTATTTTTTCGGCAAATATGCACATATCAAAAGTTGTTTATTTTATTATTTAGAGTAACATTTGTTGTATACACTTTTGTCGTGTAAGGAAGTATAAACGAGATATAAACTAAGCACTATAGCGGGAGCCAACAATTTTATTAGTACTCATTTAAGTGTTTTTAATATAGGCAAACTATGAACAATGATTTTATGTTTTTAGATTAATATTTAAGCATTCCTATAGGTAAATATTTAGAATAACTGAGGTTGCTATAATTTAAACCAAATAAATGAGCGGAAGTTGAGTGGAAACAATAGAGTCTGTTCTTGGCAGACCACCTTTGATCCGGCCGACTTGAGTCGGCTTTTGGCGGTAGAAGTAGTTGACGCTTAATAATTAAACTAATGATGTTTATTTTAAATTACAGCTAAACTTCAAATGGCGCTTTTAAAACAGAAGAACGTTAAACTCATTAAACTTTACATGACAATGACATACAATATTTATTATTTGCTCTTATAGTGATGTTATGTTCTCCCCAAGAAATACTTCTTTAAAAATCATAAATTATTTAAGGAAACAATGCTAAAGGGGTGTTAAAGTGCACCCATATATAACTGCTAATTATTAGCATTGATCCGTTAGTATGTTACACATGACAAAGTATAAGTAAGTACAACAATGAATACTAAGTTTCATCGTCATTTATGCATTAGAGTATTTTTAATAATGGCTATTAAATACATAAAATAGATAAAATCATTGTTCTTGGGGCTACTTCTGGGAAAATAAATTTGTATTCTTGCAATAAGCAATGCTGTTCTAATTATGAATTTTATGGCCTATGGTACTTGAATGATTGCAATCCATGAATATGTATTATATTGTAAACAGTATTTTGAACAGTGAAGAGAGATTCTTCAAGAACTAATTTTTTATTTTTTTTATTCTTTGAGACTAAAAAAGTCCGCCACGCAGGGGCTACGTTATCTAAGCAGATTTCCCAGGTGTGTCCTTATTTGCATTTAACTCAAAACGCAAAAGTTGGATGAGAATCATATTTGGTATTTAGGCTTCAAATAAAGTACTACATAATATAAACGTTTATTCTTAATATGTAATGAGTACGAATGGGGGTTTACTGAAAACCGAAAACGAAAAAATACAAATAGCTTCGTTAAGAAAGAAAAGATATTGAAAAAAAAAACGTAAATGACAATATTTACATTTGCAATAAGATTAACACAATACAATTTTTCGACCCAAAGCAAAACAATGGAGATATTTCGAATTTTCGAAATTCTCCCCCTTTAACCCCCCCCCCCTCACAGTGGTCCGATTTTAGCCATTAACGAACTTGATCTTTATTTTTACATAACACGTTTAAATATCGAGTAACGATCAGACAATAAATGCGACCACTGAAGCGTTAACAGACATATATATATATATATATATATATATATATATATATATATATATATATATATATATATACTAGCTCAGATACCACATCTATACCATACTCAGTATACCATATCTATAACGTACTCGGTATACTATATTTATGCCATACTCGGTATACCATATCTATAACATACTCGGTATACCATATAGATACCACACTCAGTATACCCTATCTATAAATACTCAGTATACCATATCTATAGCGTACTCGGTATACCATATCTATAACATACTCGGTATACCACATCCATAGCGTACTCGGTATACTATATTTATGCCATACTTGGTATACCATGTCTATAACATACTCAGTATACTATATTTATGCCATACTCGGTATACCATGTCTATAATGTACTCGGTATACTATATTTATGCCATACTCGGTATACCATGTCTATAACATACTCAGTATACTATATTTATGCCATACTCGGTATACCATATCTATAACATACTCGGTATACCATATATATACCACACTCAGTATACCCTATCTATAAATACTCAGTATACCATATCTATAACATACTCGGTATACCAAATCAATAGCGTACTCGGTATACTATATTTATGCCATACTTGGTATACCATGTCTATAACATACTCAGTATACTATATTTATGCCATACTCGGTATACCATGTCTATAATGTACTCGGTATACTATATTTATGCCATACTCGGTATACCATGTCTATAACATACTCAGTATACTATATTTATGCCATACTCGGTATACCATATCTATAACATACTCGGTATACCATATCCATACCACACTCAGTATACCCTATCTATAAATACTCAGTATACCATATCTATAGCGTACTCGGAATACCATATCTATAACATACTCGGTATACCACATCTATAGCGTACTCGGTATACTATATTTATGCCATACTTGGTATACCATGTCTATAACATACTCAGTATACTATATTTATGCCATACTCGGTATACCATGTCTATAATGTACTCGGTATACTATATTTATGCCATACTCGGTATACCATGTCTATAACATACTCAGTATACTATATTTATGCCATACTCGGTATACCATGTCTATAACATACTCAGTATACTATATTTATGCCATACTCGGTATACCATGTCTATAACATACTCAGTATACTATATTTATGCCATACTCGGTATACCATGTCTATAACATACTCAGTATACTATATTTATGCCATACTAGGTATACCATATCTATAACATACTCGGTATACCATATCCATACCACACTCAGTATACCCTATCTATAAATACTCAGTATACCATATCTATAGCGTACTCGGAATACCATATCTATAACATACTCGGTATACCACATCTATAGCGTACTCGGTATACTATATTTATGCCATACTTGGTATACCATGTCTATAACATACTCAGTATACTATATTTATGCCATACTCGGTATACCATGTCTATAACATACTCGGTATACTATATTTATGCCATACTCGGTATACCATGTCTATAACATACTCCGTATACTATATTTATGCCATACTCGGTATACCATGTCTATAACATACTCAGTATACTATATTTTTGCCATACTCGGTATACCATGTCTATAGCGTACTCGGTATACCATATCTATAACGTACTCGGTATACTATATTTATGCCATACTCGGTATACCATATCTGTACCATATTCGGTATACCATGTCTATAACATACTCAGTATACTATATTTATGCCATACTCGGTATACCATGTCTATAATGTACTCGGTATACCATGTCTATAATGTACTCGGTATACCATGTCTATAATGTACTCGGTATACTATATTTATGCCATACTCGGTATACCATGTCTATAATGTACTCGGTATACTATATTTATGCCATACTCGGTATACCATGTCTATAACATACTCAGTATACTATATTTATGCCATACTCGGTATACCATGTCTATAACATACTCAGTATACTATATTTTTGCCATACTCGGTATACCATGTCTATAGCGTACTCGGTATACCATATCTATAACGTACTCGGTATACTATATTTATGCCATACTCGGTATACCATATCTGTACCATATTCGGTATACCATGTCTATAACATACTCAGTATACTATATTTATGCCATACTCGGTATACCATGTCTATAATGTACTCGGTATACCATGTCTATAATGTACTCGGTATACCATGTCTATAATGTACTCGGTATACCATGTCTATAATGTACTCGGTATACCATGTCTATAATGTACTCGGTATACTATATTTATGCCATACTCGGTATACCATGTCTATAACATACTCAGTATACTATATTTATGCCATACTCGGTATACCATGTCTATAACATACTCAGTATACTATATTTATGCCATACTCGGTATACCATGTCTATAACATACTCAGTATACTATATTTATGCCATACTCGGTATACCATGTCTATAGCGTACTCGGTATACCATATCTATAACGTACTCGGTATACTATATTTATGCCATACTCGGTATACCATATCTGTACCATATTCGGTATACCATGTCTATAACATACTCAGTACACTATATTTATGCCATACTCGGTATACCATGTCTATAATGTACTCGGTATACCATGTCTATAATGTACTCGGTATACTATATTTATGCCATACTCGGTATACCATGTCTATAACATACTCAGTATACTATATTTATGCCATACTCGGTATACCATGTCTATAACATACTCAGTATACTATATTTATGCCATACTCGGTATACCATGTGTATAACATACTCAGTATACTATATTTATGCCATACTCGGTATACCATGTCTATAACATACTCAGTATACTATATTTATGCCATACTCGGTATACCGATGGCATTGATCCTACCCAGGAGATGATGTCGTCATCTCCTGGGTAGGATCGATGGACATTTGAAAAAAAAAAAATCGAAAATCGCGTTATGAGTACGACCTCAATAGCTGATTTACCTTAAGGGAAATCTGCTAAAATAGCGATATTTCATTTCCTATTGATTTTTCGGCAAATATGTACATGACAAAAGTTATTATTTTGTTATTTAGAGATTGCGCAGTTATAAAGTAAATTAAACACTATAAAATATATATATTTGATACCTATTTTAATATTTACTACCGTTTTAACAATATTCAATCAGAAATATAAAAAGTTCGTCAAGTATATGTATTTATCTCAAGACATAAATGTCCAACGAGAACAAAATTTGGTATTTAGGCTTCAAATAAAGTGCTTCATTATATAACAGCTTATTGTTAATATGACATGAGTAGGAGTCGGGGTTTACTGAAAGCAGAAAACTAAAAAGAAAAACAAATATCTCTGTTAATATTAAAGATAGTTAATAATCGTACATAACAACATTCATAGAATATTACATTTACAATAAGATTGGATCTATACAGTTTCTCCATCCGACACATAATAACGGATGTTAAGAATTTTCAATTCTCCCCTCTAAACCCCCCCCCCCCCCGTCCGATTTCAGTCCGATTTATAGATATATATATTTATCTATCTAACTATATATTTGTCTGTTACCGCTCTAGCGGTCGCAATTATTGTTTAATTGTTATCAAACTCGATATTTAGTCGTTTTATGTAAAAAGAAAGATCGAGTACGTAAACGGCTGAAATCGGACCAGGGGGAGGTGGGGTAGGGGGAGTAGAGGGGAGGAATTTCGAAAAATCGAAATATCTCTGTTACTCTACGTCGGATCGAAAATTTATATAGAAACAATATTATTTCAACTTAAATTTACTATAGATATTGTTCTATACATTTATTCTCTATCTTGAATATTAACCGAGATATTTGCATTTTTCTGTTTTTAGCCTTCACTAACCCCCCACTCCTTCTAGTGTCATAAAAATAATAATCTGTTATATCATGAACCACTTCATTACAATGTTAAATAACAAATTTTGTTTTCAAAAATCTTTATTATACGAGATACAAAGAAATACGTTCTTTTGACCCCACCCCCTTGTTTTGTTCTTGGATTACTTAAATCTGAGGAATTGAGACAGAAATTATGCTTATTATTTCTCCACTAGCTATAGTAAATCATTTTCAATAAAATTAATCTGTTTTATTCAGATATATTTCATTAATAGTTCATACTTTCGGTCTAGAATAATTGTATCTATTCAGCTCTGCGAAGTTGGCTGCCCTGTTTGTTTATAATTCAGACGATTTCTGTAGTAGATATTATTAACTTGTAAATTGACTGTATGATTTCTTATTACCGTTTGTATTTATTCACTTAACATTCACGGTGGTGTTACCCGTATGTAGATTTATTGCAAACCTATTGTTAACCTTCTCGTGGTAAATCTGCTTAGTTTACGCGGCCACTGCGTGGCGGACTTTTTTTTCAAGAATTGATTTTTCCTTCAAATCGTAGTTCCATCCAAAAAATAAATAGGTTTGTGTTACGGATGAACTACTCTACTTTCACACAAAGTTTCAGAATTGTTTCGTTTCCTTGCCTCCCTTGTTAGACGACTATGGTATCAACGATAGAGGAAGGTGATAAAGACAAAAGAATGTAAGGCTTGTAAAACACATTATGATATACAGCTACTAAATATAGCTTATCTCTGAGTTGCAAAGTGTTTTCTCTTCTACATAACCATTTCCTCTTAAGATATTCTTTAATACCTATATTCTAGTTCCAACCAACTCACATACCTCTGAGGTGTTCATATGGACAGCCTCACCTTTCCGAGGATCAAGCATAATTTCTGAAGTATTCCGCTTCAGGAAAAGTATACTGCCAAGTATATTTTACCAATTATCCAACTCATTAATTTTCCATTCAAAGGGATCGTTATTATAATTTACTAAAGAATAAATGTGCGTCACGAAGGGGCTGAGAAAACGTAGCAGATTTACCAGGAGCAGCAATGACCGAAAATGATGCCAAAATGTTCTTTCTGTGCAAGTCTTGAAAAGTCTGTAACGCAGGGGCTGCGTAAAGTAAGCAGATTTCCCACGTGCTGGTATATAACACAATATTGATCTCTTCTCACGATATATTTCCTTTACTAATCAAAGAAGCATAAGTGGGAGTTAAGAGGAAGGCAGGGTCAAACAGGTTAACCATGCTCGAGGTACCATATCTATAACATACTATGTATACCATATATATATATATATATATATATATATATATATATATATATATATAGCGTACTTGGTATACCATATCTATAGCGTACTTGGTATACCATATCTATAGCGTACTCGGTATACCATATCTATAGCGTACTTGGTATACCATATCTATAGCGTACTTGGTATACCATATCTATAGCGTACTCGGTATACCATATCTATAGCGTACTTGGTATACCATATCTATAGCGTACTTGGTATACCATATCTATAGCGTACTCGGTATACCATATCTATAACATACTCGGTATACCATATCCATATCACACTCAGTATACCCTATCTATAACATACTCGATATACTATATTTATGCCATACTCGGTATACCATATCTATAACATACTCGGTATACTATATTTATGCCATACTCGGTATACCATATCTATAACATACTCGGTATACTATATTTATGCCATACTCGGTATACCATAACTATAACATACTCGGTATACTATATTTATGCCATACTCGGTATACCAAATCTATAACACATTCAGTATACCACATCCATACTAAGTATAACCAATCTATACCATACTCGGTATACCATATCTATAGCGAACTCAGTATACCATATCTATAACATACTCAGTATATCATATGTATAGCGTACTCGGTATACCATATCTATAACATACTCGGTATACCATATCTATAGCGAACTCAGTATACCATATCTATAACATACTCAGTATATCATATGTATAGCGTACTCGGTATACCATATCTATAACATACTCGGTATACCATATCCATACCACACTCAGTATACCCTATCTATAACATATTCAGTATACCAGATCTACAGCGTACTCGGTATACCATATCTATAACATACTCGGTAAACTAAATTTATGGCATACTCGGTATACCATATCTATAGCGTACTCGATATACCACATCATGACAACATTTACATTTGCAATAAGATTAACACAATACAATTTTTCGACCCGAAGCAAAACAATGGAGATATTTCGAATTTTCGAAAATCTCCCCCTTTAACCCCCCCCCCCTCACAGTGGTCCGATTTTAGCCATTAACGAACTTGATCTTTATTTTTACATAACACGTTTAAATATTGAGTAACGATCAGACAATAATTGCGACCACTGGAGCGTTAACAGACATATATATATATATATATATATATATATATATATATATATATATATATATATATATATGTATATATATATATATATATATATATATATATATATACTAGCTCAGATACCATATCCATACCATACTCAGTATACCCTATCTATAACATACTCTGTATACCACATCTATGCGTACTCGTTATACCATATCTATAACATACTCGGTATACTATATTTATGGCATACTCGCTATACCATATCTATAGCGTACTCGGTATACCATATCTATAACATACTCGGTATACTATATATATGGCATACTCGGTATACCATATCTATAGCGTACTCGATATACCACATCTATAGCGTACTCGGTATACCATATCCATAACATACTCGGTATACTATATTTATGCCATACTCGGTATACCATATTTATACCACATTCAGTATACCATATCCATACCATACCCAGTATATCCTATCTATAACATACTCGGTATAACATATCTATACCATATTCGGCATTTATCCGTTTCATTCAAATGATCACTTTTGTTAATGGAATAAATAGGAATAGAGGGGGGGGGCGCAGGCTGATAACTAAAAAAATTAAAATAAATCCATTAATATTCCAATTACGGAATAAATGTATAGGCTAGCAATTATAGGATATTCCATTTTCAAAAAGGTTGGTTAAATAACATGAGTCGATCCGACATAATATCGAAGATATTTCGATTTTAGCAGATTTCCCTCCAGGGAAATAAACTATTAAGGTGATATATATATATATATATATATATATATATATATATATCTATATATATATAAAATTTTAACCTCTGTCTGTACATTGATTTTTTTTGCGAAATTTCACGATAATTTTCGTTTCACATGTCATTGACACCATAACTGCATTTTGTTTCTTTGGTGTCTGTTTGTTTGTTTATTTGTTTGTTTGTTTGTTTGTTTGTTTGTTGCCTTTTCACGCATAAACGGCTGAACCGAATTTTATGAAACTTGGTATGTATATTACTACTATCCCAACTTAGACTTTAGGCTATATTAATATTCTCTAAGACGAACAGGAGTGGGGGTTATAAGGGAGGCCTGAAATTAAAAATAGCGATATTTCGTTTCCTATTGCTTTTTCAGCAAATATTTACATAACAAAAGTTGTTTATTTTGTAATTTAGAGTAACTGTTGTTATATGCACTTTTGCCGTATACGGAAGTATAAATGAGTTATACGCTAAAAACTATAGCGGGAGTCCACAATTTTATTTGGCACAAAAGACTCAACCGAACTAAACCAAACTCGCTATGTGAATTAATACTAACGATTTCCTTATAATAAGCCATACTAACATTTCTAGGGACGGGCAGGAGTGGGGGTTATAAGGGAGGCCTGAAATTAAAAATAGCGATATTTCGTTTCCTATTCCTTTTTCAGCAAATATGCACATAACAAAAGTTGTTTATTTTGTTATTTAGAGTAACTTTTGTTATATGCACTTTTGCCGTATACGGAAGTATAAATGAGTTATACGCTAAAAACTATAGCGGGAGGCCACAATTTTATTTGGCACAAAAGACTCAACCGAACTTAACCAAACTCGCTATGTGAATTAATACTAACAATTTCCTTATAATAAGCCATTCTAACATTTCTAGGGACGGGCAGGAGTGGGGGTTATAAGGGAGGCCTGAAATTAAAAAATAGCGATATTTCGTTTCCTATTGCTTTTTCAGCCAATATGCACATAACAGAAGTTGTTTATTTTGTTTATTTAGGAGTAACTTTTGTTATATGCACTTTTGCCGTATACGGAAAGCATAAATGAGTTATACGCTATAAGCTATAGCGGGAGTCCACAATTTTATTTGGCACAAAAGACTCAACCGAATAAAACCAAACTCGGTATGTGAATTAGTACTAACGCCTTCATTATAATAAGCTATACTAGCATTTCTAGAGACGGGCAGGAGTGGGGGTTATAAGGGAGGCCTGAAATTAATAATAATGATTTCCTATTGGGGTTTCGGCAAATATGCACATAACAAAAGTTGTTTATTTTGTTATTTAGAGAAATATGCTCAACAATTCTTTTCAATATGAACTATCAGGTACCTCACCTGGAAAAATGAATTCAAATTATAATATTTTGTCCTTAATAACTTAAATCTATGCATAATGCACAGGAAACGGGAAATATGACAATATCGAGGACAGTGAAGTCTTACATAAAAAATTAATTTTATTATTGTCAAATCCACAGAAACGACGGGTATTAACCCTAAACACTGGGAAGGGTAAATGTCAAAATATTGTGCAAAGTAAAGCCTTGCCAAAAAAAAAATTAATTCAAATATATGTCAATATTTTCTCCTTAATAATTCAAATCTATGCATAATGCACAGGCGACGGGAAATATGAAAATATGGAGGACAGTGAAGTCTTACATGAAATATTAATTTTATTATTAACAAATCCATTGGAACGACAGGTATAATAAACTCTAAACACTTGGACGGGGAAATGTCAAAATATTGTGAAAAGTAAAGCCTTGCCAAAAAAAAAAAATTACCATCACCATTCAGCCTCAAATGAATTCCCGGGCGAAGCCGGGTATCTGAGCTAGTATATATATATATATATATATATATATATATATATATATATATATATATATATATATAATTCTCCGTTATTATGAGAGGGATCAAGCAATTGTAAATAACTAATTTCGTTGCAAATTTCTATGAATGCTGCCCTATGCATTTTTCTCTAGCATGAACATTAACCGAGATAATTATCTCGGTTAATGCATTTTTTATTTCCAGCAAACGCCCACTTTTAGTAATCGCGCGTAAAAATAAGCCAATATACATTTTAATGAGCCATCTTATTCCAAGCTTAATTTTTAAATTAATTTTTTAACGGACCTTTATTATGTCGATACATGCAAACACTAAGACATAAATAATAATACTAAAACATAAAGTATTCAATGTTTATACATGCAAATACTTATATATTGTATAAATTTTCAAATGCTATCTGTATATTTGTTGTATACGATACTCAATATTTACTCATAAAATAAAAAGGAACGCTGATTGGAAACCTTGTAAATCAGGTATGGGCTGGGCAACCTTTGACATGTTGCTGGCCAAGCTTTAGCGTGAAAACACTTACGTGGGCGCTTTTAAAAGTAGTGTATTTTAAATTAGTATTCATAATTTTTAATGATAGATATTAGACATGAAGTCATACGAGAATGTAATTATAATACAATTTATTAAAATAACAAAATGAAATGAAAAAAATACACAACTTTATAATTAAATCGTATAATTTGGAATTATTACAAACAACGAAAGAGAATAGTGACACCCAAATCAATGAGACACTTGAGCTTGAATTTGGGAAACTAATCCATCGATGCTTGGATTAATTCCACTAAGACGAAAAGAATTTTCCAAATTATCGTCAGCCGTCCTTCTACGATGTTTTGATATATTAACTTTCATCATTGAGAAGAAATTTTCGATTTATAAGTACTGACTGCCAAAGGCACAAATCTTTCCTCATCTTCCTCATTTGGAGTAAGTAGTGTAATATTCTTGTTTAATTGGGGTTTTCAAACTGTCTCGCGGGGCGGATCAAGCCTTACCGCGGGCCGGTGGTTGCCCAAATATGTTGTAAATAGTTAAAGGGTGCTGAATGTAGAATTGCACATGGTAAATCTGCTGAGCTTAAGGAGTTTTTGCCATTTTTGTTGTATGCTTGGAAAAGTTTACCTCTAGCTAGTGAAACTCTGTTGTAAGATATCGAAGCTCTACTGGATGAAGGAATGCTAGCCAACCTCCTTCCTATAAAGGTAAACAGATCGATTAGTTTAGACTCTGCTGACGTTTAGAGGACAATGGACAATATATAGAATTATGAAAAATGCTCTTGAATATCTGAATAGAGGGAGGGAGAGAGAGAGAGGGAGTGGGAGGGAGGGAGGGAGGGAGGGAGAGGGAGAGGGAGAGGGAGGGAGGGTAATCATTGCATTATAGTCTAAAGATGTGTTTCTATTACATTAGATAATGTATATAAACACACACACACACACACACACACACACACACACACACACATATATATATATATATATATATATATATATATATATATATATATATATATCAGAATATTATATAAAATAAAAAATATTATTTTCATTCTATGTGTATACATATTAATACACCCGCGCGCGCACACACACACACACACAAACACACACACACACACATATATATATATATATATATATATATAATAAAAAAAATTATTTACATGCTATGTGTATACGTATGTTTACACCCGCACACACACACACACACACACAAATATATATATATATATCATTATATTATATATAATAAAAAAAATTATTTCAATGCTATGTGTATACGTATGATTACACCCGAACACACACACACACACACACACACATATATATATATATATATCAGTATATTATATATAATAAAAAAAATTATTTCAATGCTATGTGGATACGTATGATTACACCCTCACACACACACACACACACCCACATATATATATATATATATATGTCAATATATTATATATATATATATATATATATATATATGTTGTTGTATAGGGTTTAAGGGCGAAAATCTACCAGGTTATCATCGCCCTGTAATATTTATAATTCACATTTTGGCATCCTCATCCATATCGCCATTTTAACAATATAAACGAGGATACAAACAATTGCACTTTAAATTTCTTTGTATAAGCTCTTGTTTTTTACAAAATTAAACAATTTATCGAGTTCTTTCGGGTCATCTCCATGGGCCACTTCTATACTATTGGAAATATTGTATTTGTTTCCAATGTATATATATATATATATATATATATATATATATAAAAGTATATTATACATAATAAAAAAAATTATTTACACATATGTGTGTGTGTGTGTATTCATACGTATACTCATAGCATGTAAATCATTTTTTTTACGTTAGGTACTATCATTTACTGCCAACAAATGGGCCAGACTCTGGGTAAAATATGCATGTATTAGCCAATGAACTATCTATCTATCGATTCAAACCTGGTCACTAGGAATTTATTTAATCATCAGATAAGATCATCAACTCATTAAATAAAATTCTTAGCATGACAAAAATCATTCTTTTTTAATTGTTAGTGGCTTATAGCTGAAAGATATAAATATTATTATATTCATTTAAATATATTTTAATTATCCATTTTACCAATTGGTATTAATATCTTGATTATTGTAACTATAATTATTAGAATGCATTGCATGATAATCTGAAGTTATTATGCTATTAAATAAGGGATATTTATTATGTTCATGCATAGGTGTGTGTGTGTGTGTGTATGTGTGTGTGTGTGTGTGTGTGTGTGTGTGTGAGTATGTATATATATTTATTTTGGTCTAACATATCAGCCTGTGACTTCACTACGGACTTACAGACACTCTGACTGTAGACTACTAACGTACAAAGAAAAGAATTTAAAACATAAGTAAAACCTCCAAGAGACAATAGGCCTTTTGAGGAAAAAAATCAACTTTATAAATACAATATACAATTATTTATTTATTTATTAACGTCCACTTTTTGCAACTAAGGCTAATTGGGACGGGTTATCTAGAGGTTACCACCCTTTTCTAGCCAGGGTGGGACTAAGTATTTTATTTAACGAATTCAGTCACTAAATAAATTCCTATTGCCAAGGCGGGAATTGAACTCACCACTCGAGGTTTATCATACGTATGAGATAAAGGTCAAAGCTTTAACTTACATGGCTAACCAGAGCCCCCCAATGTACAATTAAAATAGTATAATACTGGACAAGTGCATAATTGAATGGAAAATTTGAAAATGCTCTACTGTTAATTTAATTATCATAAAATCATTTAATTTGTAACATTTACTTTTATTATTATCATTATTTATTAACTTCCACATTTTGCTACTATGGCTAATTGGGACTGGTTATCTACAAGTTACCACTCATTTCTAACAAAAGTGGGACTAAGGATTTTATTTAATGAGTTCGTCACTAAGTCAATTCCAATTCGAACTCGCCACTCTAGGTTTATCATGTGAGAGGCAAACGCTTTATCTGACACGGCTAAACTGAGCCCTTAAACTATATTTGTTTCTGTTTTTAATAATTGTATTTTATTAATAATTTGTAGTTTATAATAAAAACAAATTGTAAATTACAAACACATGCAATGCACAAAAGAATGTGGGAAATAAAATCCCTTCATTTAGGGTTACTTCAGGAAAGACAGAAATTTAAAAATATATACATACCATATGTATATGCATGTGTGTGTGTATCATTTATATAATTTTGTTTTACGTTAGATATTAGGAGTATTTACTTACAGTAAATGGGCCGGACTCTGGCTAAAGTATGTTTATATGAGCCACTACACTATCTATCTATCAAAACTTCATATTTACGCGAATTTACTTCATATTTTGCACAATTACCTGGACGAGATCTCCTTCGAGTTTGGATTACAATAGGTGCAATTTCAACAGGTTTCAACATCTTCAGCTCCTTTGGAATCTGTGCGTGGTTGATCGAGTAAAGCGCAGTAGGCAACTGTTTCCCCGCGGGCCTGTGGGGATTGGACTCTGGACCCGAATCTCATATCTAATAGAACACAGCTTAATCCTTAGCTTAAGGCTATTCCCAATACTCAGAGACATCAAACCTACTCCTTTCAGCACTGCATGATATATTTAAAAAAGAAAAAAAAAAAAAGTTCCTGGGTAAAGATTTTCTTCGTGTTGGTATGACACATTATTTATCTCATTTCACTATCTATTTCATATTTCTAAGAAAAAATCCGATGAGTACTTGTAAGGGTTTAGTGAAGGCTGAAGACAAGAAAGTAAAAATAATTTTCTTAATATTCCAGCTAGGAAAAAATATGTATAACAACAATTGTAGAGTATCAGAAGTTTAAATGATTAGTTTTATGACAGTTTTCAATACGACTCAAAAAAAAGGACATTTTTTGAATCTTCGAATTTCCCCTTTAACGCCCCCCCCCTCCCCTTCCCCTCCAAATCCTGGTCCGATTTCAAACATTAATGACTATGCACTTTAGTGTTGATTGAAACGGTTAAACATTAAAGTATAAAGAAATAAGCATTTTCGAGTGAAGAATTTAAATTATTAATTGACAACGTATCCGTATGCGTAATATTTGCATATGTCTCACACGATAAAAGTTCAATTAAAACAATAATGGGTAATTAAACTTCTAATAAAGTGTTTAACGATGTAACAGCTTCTTGTTAATATTACATGGGTAGGTGTGGGAATTTACTTAAGGCTAAAAACTATAAAATGCAAATATGTCTGTTACTACTCTAGATAGAGAAACAATGTATATAACAACAATTATAGAAAATCGATCTGTAGTAAGATTAGACCTATGCAATTTTTCGATCTGACGTTTAAATATCGAATTTTGTAACAATCGAAGCAAAAATTACGACTGCTAGAGCGGTAAAAGACAAATATATATTCGACATCTTCAGGGTAGGATCGATGGACATTTAAAGCAGGAGCTGCGAAAAAGTCAGCAGCTTCCTCACGACGACATACTGAAGATCTGATCCATCAATTATTTAATATTTCTCTTTATTTAATGTTCGAGTTACAGAAAATTTGTATTGTAAAGGTTGTATATTCCAGAAAACCATAGATGTAGAAAATTAAATGTTCAAGTTAATTTCAACTATCAGCATTGTTAAAATAAATAGAATCTCTCTCTCTCTCTCTCTCTCTCTCTCTCTCTCTCTCTCTCTCTCTCTCTCTCTCTCTCTCTCTCTCTCTCTCTCTCTCTCTCTCTCTCTCTCTCTCTCTCTCTCTCTCTCTCTCCTCTCTCTCTCTCTCTCTCTCTCTCTCTCTCTCTCTCTCTCTCTCTCTCTCTCTCTCTCTCTCTCTCTCTCGCTCTCTCGCTCTTTTTTGCTGGCCCTATCCATTTATCTCGGTCGGTGATTGATGAAAATGAGTTCTATACTTGATATAGATCGTTGGGGTGATGATAGGGCTAGAGTTTGGAGAAAATAAATAATTGTAAACTTTTTAAACCGTGTCCATTAGAGAAACAGATGACTATTTATGTTTATCTTAACTAGATTCATAAATTATGTTTTATGTAATGTTTTGAGCAGATGCGTAGGAACGTATGGATCACATGTATTTCGAATAAAATAATTTTAAATGAAGTCTAGTGAAATATTTTGTTTATTTAATTTAGTGGGAGTTCATGAGGTCATAGGGAGGAACTCATGCAGAGCCCAACATTTTTCTCTTTTTAATGTCAGGTAATTAATTGGTTGTAAGCAACTTCTTCTCTTCTCTTCACGATTTAGCAGATGTTCCTTAAGGAGGAAACGTTTTATATCATTCTTAAATGCGACGTGTAGTTGCATCTGGGTGGAAATCTGCGTAGTTTACGAACCCCATGTGTGAGGAAGGTTTTTTTTTTTTTATTTTGATAGAAGCTTGAATTTGATATTTCGTTTAAATAAATTATGAACTGATGTAGGATAAAAAAAAAAATTCTGACTTTAAGGGCTATTCTTTTATGCTAGATTTTTAAGAAATTTACTTTAAGTGGTTTACTGCAATAGGATATTTTCAAAGGGAATTTAATGACCCCGGAACCTTCACAACTATGGTTTTCCAAAGTTTAAGCATAATGGACGTCCTGAATTTACTGCTCCAGGTAGAAAGGGCAACGGACTGCTCAGGTAGACAGGTTCATTGACATGACTGATCCAACCATAGGTATTATTTTACAAGTGCAAATACGTACTTTCCAAAGCGGCCAAGTATCTTTGTCTAAGGATTCCCCAAGTAACTTACTTCTCCTCTCCAATTTTCCTTGATTTTAATTTTCGTCCTAAATTCTCTTTAATGTCTGGGGGATATATATATATATATTCACGTATCTCTGATAGGTACGATAAAATTTGAAATTCTTTTTATATTCGTACTCCCCCTTAGTTAATTTCGAGCAAAATAGGAAGTGCTCTTCTAGATACACTAATGAATTAAATGGCAATTGATGAACCTGTGTTCTGTGCAAATATTACTTCGTATGACAAATTATCAGTCCTCTCATGCCTGTATTTGTGTTAATGGAATTATACTCATGAACCTTTATTGTTGGATGGTCCGATGCAGAATGCAACAGGAAACCACTGCATGCCGTTGTGACCCTCTTATTCCCGTTGAACGTTCCCTTGAAAATCAGGCTTTTATATATATATATATATATAATATGTATATTTACATGCAGCTAAGCAGGAGGGAAAATGTATTCCTTTTACAAATAATTACTGCATAATTAGTTTAAAATGAATTAATTCTTTTTTGTTGTGTTGATGTTCTATAAGTAAACATTTGTTTTGGATTCATTCAAGAATACTTTTGAACTATTTCGTTTTAAGTACTTTTTTCTCTAATCCAGAATACATGTCTCCTTGTTGTAATCAACAAAATTATCATTGAAACAAGTCTATCGGAAAAGAATGGATTCTGAAATAAATATATTTTCCCACCTGCATAGCATGTAAAAAAAAGGTGCGGTATCTTCCAGGGAAGAATCATCAAGTTTACTTTTGCGTTATTTCGTTTTAATTATATATATTTTAATTTCAGAATTTATTTCTCTTTCAATAGACATGCTTCAAAGATAATTTTCTTGTCTAAAACTTTTATGTCGCAGCATATTTTAATAAAACGTGCCATTTCTCAAATAAAGATAAGTGCATTTTACGGCTAAAGGATGAGTCAAATCGAAAAATTCATGGACATAAACTCGACTTAGAATTTGATTTTCTACAAGAACCCGTCATAAAAAGCATGGCATTCCATTGGAAATTCCAAAGTTAAATTTACGAGATTGAATACGGAGTGAAAAGATTCTTCAGGGGTCCCAATAATGGCTCACCAAGTCTCAGCTTTTTATTAAAAGAACTGCAGATTTTATGAAGGGTGGCACGGGAAGTTGGGACTCCCTGTATATATATCCATGACCTATTTAGACGGGCAGGGAATGTAATTTAGTATAAATCTTGTTATATACGTTTTTCCTCTATCTTGAATATTAACCGAAATATTGTTGTTTTTCTTTCAGCGGCTTCAGTAAACCCCGCTTTTAATCATGGCATATTAATAATAAGCTGTTATATCATTATCCAATTTATTTGAACCTTATACACCAAACATTCCTGGGAAGAATCGATGGACATTTAAAGAAATATTTCGAAAATTGCGTCTTGGATACTACATTAAAGGCTGATTTCGCACACGGAAAATTATCTAATAGGAATATGTCTGTTAATATTTGGGTTAGAGAAAACATGTATATAGCAACAACTTTAGAATGTTATATTTTCATAAAGACTGGTTTTATAAAATTTTAGTAGAAACCGTAATGCCTCCGTGAGGAGAAATTTGCTTCCAAAAAAAAAAGAAAGTTTCACATAGGTCCTAAGAATAATATCAGATGTTTGAGTCAAAAGCTATTATTTGATTTCTTCTATTAAAATATTTCACAGAAAAAAAATGTGTATTATCAATCGAATGAGTTCTATCATAAATTGTTTATTATCAAAATTCACCTCATTCTGTGCATAATTTCCCTTTTAAAAGTTCATAATTAACGTTTCCTTTTAAAACGGTCAGAAAATATCGAACATCAGACACAGGGTTAGAACCAATCTTATTACAAATTAAATGCACTACAGATTTTCTCTCTATCTTGAATATTAACCGAGATATTTACATTATTCAGTTTTCATCCTACAGCAAACCCCCACTTCTACACATGTTATATAAACAATACTCTGTTATATAATAAACCATTTTATTCGAAGCTTAAATACCAAATATTGTTTTCAAGAGACCCTTAATATACGAGATACATCATAAGTTCTTGGACTACTAAAATTTGATTGATTGAGGTAAAAATTATCCTGTTTCTATATCAATTACAGTACTAGATATAGTCAATAGTTTTAGATAAAACTATTATGTTGTATTCCGATATATTTCAGTAATAATTTTTCTTTCCGGTGAGAGGTCGACAGACCTGTTTGTTTACATTTCCGTCGGGAAACTAATAAAATTTTCTGAAAGATTTCTTATTACCGTTTGTATTCATTCACTTAATATTCACGGTAGTGTTGTGTTACCAGTATGTAGATTTATCTATTGTTAAACTTCAGGGGAAATCTTCTTTGTTTTCACAGCCCCTGCGTGTCGGAATTTTTATATCTGTTCTTTTTTTATGTGCAATATCGTCTCGCAGCGAACGCTCCACAATAAATATAATATTATTTATAGCAATAATTTGTTATTATTATTATTAGAAAAATAATGTTAATTTGACATGTTTGATCTTTATTTAGAAATTTTAAAGAAATTATTTAATCTATGTTTACATTAAATTATGCTTTATTGGATAAAGTATTATAATTATTTTGATTAATATTTATATTATATTACTAAACAATGTATATACAGCTAATTTGTATTTTAGAAAATATTGTTATTTATATATTTTTTTAAATGTTATATAGATAGTAGATAAAATACAGTAGTTTTTAAACATAAAGCAGCTTCAAGGGTTTGGTTACACAGTACATCATAATTTCTCTAAATAGAATATTAAAATACTATGGGACACATAAAGGAAACAAAACATTTTTTCTTAAACTTTTCTAATCCCAGATCATGAAATATCTATTTTTAAGGGTTTCAATGACGAAACAGTATATATTACACAATATCCCATTATTAGATGAATGCCCCACTATAAATGCACAATAAATATGAGCTTATCTTCAATGTCACCATTATCCAAATTCCGAAGATAAGGAGAGGGACTGGTAGGACATTCCAGAAATATGACCGTCAGAATTTAAGGTCTCCCTAAGTCACAAACATCACACTCAAGTTCAATGTTCATACGTATTATAGTGAGACCTCTAAGATAAGATAATTTCCCCTATCTAGCTAGTATGAGCTGATTGGGCACTTTTTCAATTCATAGCTGGAGTGTGGATTCCATTTCCCTCTGAGCAAAACCTCAATGCTTGAAAACGGTGGATATACCCACACACACACATGTATATACGTATACGTATATATATATATATATATATATATATATATATATACATATATAAAATATGCTGAAGAAAAGTATAAATGTATGAATTATTTAAAACTCCACTATTGTTAATTTAATACATTTCTTTTTCTTTCTTTTTTCTGTTGTTAATAATTTTATTTTACTAATAATTTATTTATTGAATTAAAAAAAAAAATGGTTATTAATCATCATGTAGCAAACAAACTCCCTTTATGTAAGAATACTTCAGGAAGGAAATAAATATCATATATATATATATATATATATATATATATATATATATATATATATATATTTGTGTGTGTTTGTGTGTGTTACATTATATAACTCTGAGTCCAGCACCAAGAGCCGTCAGGTCAACATCCAAGACCTTCGGGCACTGACGATGATCCACTGCATCGAAAGCGCTCTGCAGTTTTAATAAATTGTTATAGTGGAAGCTTAGCCAATTCTATCATTTTACCTACGTTAGAAGTCACCTTCACCTGCCAGAATACCAACTCAGAATTATATAACACAATTACTAGCAGGACATGGAATAATAAACTCCTTACTTTTGGACTAACAGATCAACCATATTGTTTTGGCGACTTTACTAATAACGGACCAAGAAAATAGTGTAAAATATTAAGATATAAAAATAATTAGGAATGTATGCTGAACAAATGTTAAATAACATGAATTATATGAAACAGCAGTAATGTTAATTGTCACGACATCAATTGAGAGGTGTACACTCCAGATACTACACCCATACACAACACACACACGCTTATACATGTGTGTATATATATGTGTGTGTGTGTGTGTGCGTGTGTATACAAATATTTTTTTTATAATGTTTTTCTTAACACATTATCCATTTTCAAACAGAGTTTATTTTCATCACGTACCCATACGTCTACGACATGTACGCTAACTGTATCCATTATATTAATCGATAATAAGCATACCCATACACGCTTCCTTCAAGATGCCTTTATTGCTGGCTGGGTTGATGCAGAAGGTAACAGGAAACTACTATTATATAAATAAAAATATGTATGTCCTATCTACAGCTGGATAACTCATCCGGTCTATATATATATATATATATATATATATATATATATATATATACGTGTGTGTGTGTATACTATATATATATAATATTTATATAAATAAAAATATGCATGTGCTATCTACAGCTGGATAACTCATCCGGTCTATATATATATATATATATATATATATATATATATATATATATATATATATATATATATATACGTGTGTGTGTGTGTGTATAATATATATATATAATATTTATATAAATAAAAATATGTATGTGCTATCTACAGCTGGATAACTCATCCGGTCTATATATATATATATATATATATATTTATCTAATAACCCGAAGAATCAGTATATATATAATATTTATTTGTAATAAATGCTATCCATGATTATAGTTTGAAGTATAAAAAGGTGAGTCAAAAAGTGGAGAGGAATAGATTAGGGACACATTTTTATTTATTCTTCAAAAATAAAATTTCTATTCTACTGCTCCCCAAAAAATAGTCATTAGGATTGGCTATTTCGGAAAAACATTACGTCGTGGAGGGAAGTGTAATCGTACACTGCAAGTCTTGCTATAAAAATACCATCATTAGTCAGTCATCAATGATTTCCCGGGCGAAGCCGGGTACCTTAGCTAGTATATATATATATATATATATATATATATATATATATATATATATATACACACACCCCCACACATATATCATTTTAAACTCATCCTATGGATCGATGGACATTGTATTCGAAAATCAAGTCATGAGTACTAATTCAATTGCTGACTTTCCTTATGGGCAATCTTGCTAATTTTAATCAAAGTAGGAGGTGCGCTAGATACACTAATGAATTAAATGGCAATTGACGATCCTCTGTGCTGTGCAAATATAACTTCGCATGAGAAATGATATATGATCATTTATGTCATTATTTGTGTGAATGGAGTTATACTCATGATGCCTTCATTGCTGGATGGGCCGATGCAGAAGGCAACGGGAAACCACTGCATGCCCTTGTGGTCCTAATTATAACTTGTAAGTTCCAATGGATGGCTCACCTGTTCACTTGATACTAATTTATATGTGTGTGTGTGTGTGTGTGTGTGTGTGTGTATGTATATATTTATATATATATATATATATATATATATATATATATAATATTTACATAAATAACAATATGTGTATGCTATCTACAAGGTACAGCTGGTTATTCATCCTGTGTTTAGGTATACCGGGTTTTCATGGGAACGGACAAGGGAATTAATGGGGTTTAATGCTGGATGAGCTAATGCAGAAGGCAACGGGAAACCACTCAGTGTCCTTGTTTTTTTAATTTTCCCTTGTACTTTTCAATTAATAGGTTCACCTTTTCACTTGATACTAATTTATGTCTATGTGTCTGTATATATATATATATATATATATATATATATATATATAATATTTATATAAATAACAATATGTGTGTGCTATCTACAAGGTACAGCTGGTTATTCATCCTGTGTTTAGGTATACCTGATTTTCATGGGAACGGACGAGGGAATTAATTGGATTTAATGCTGGATGGTCAGATGCAGAATGCAACGGGAAACCACTGTATATAGGTGTGGCCCTCTTATTCCCCTGATAATCAGGCCT